>JAEANM010017502.1:0-10345 GCA_017656035.1 Myanophis thanlyinensis | reverse complement strand
AAATAAAATAAATAAATAATAAATAAACAAGATGATGAGGATAAATAAAGATACAAGGGATGGGGTCTTTGTGGTCTGATTTTGGGCTACCCAAAATCTGTTGGACAAGATTAATAGAGCAAATATTTAGAACCCCTCCTGAGAAGGAAAGTATTCTGGCTAGATTCCTATCAGACTAAATTCCTATTGAAAACGCAGAAAATGGCTGTCTTTTGGAAATTGGCACATTTTGCATAAGCCATAGCTAAATGTCAGAAATACCTCCTCCATGTCATCAATAAATGAAGATGATTTTTTTTTTAAAAAAAAAACCCTGCTATTAACCTGTTGTTGGTGTAGTTATTGTCAACAAGATGATGGACTGGATGGGTGAGTCACTGACTTTTCTTAACATAGCTTTTCTAAAATCCTAAATCTTGGGGAATAGATCAAGGAATTTATAGCAGGGTGGAGTTTTTTTTGCTGCCTCAATCTTTGTACACTCTGGCTACTAGCAGTATCTCCCTGGGGTTGCATGAAGAAGCTTTCCCCACATCAACTGCCCTTAGTCTTTTTGACTAGGTGTGCAGTTTTGATCCTGCCACCTCTGTATATGAACCACGTGTGTTTTTACTGAACACAGTCCTTCTCAAGCAGGGCTAGTGAACAGATGGGCCTCCAGATGCTATTCAACTAGAAATCCCCTCAGCCCTTGCCAGCCAAGCTCCTAACAAGGGAGGCTTGGACTTGTAATTCAGAAACCTGATAAGGGTCATATATTCTCCATTTGCAATGAGGTTTTACTCCCATCAAGTCTAATGTGGCAGAGCTGACTGAAGTTCAAAGAACAAGTGGGCAGGGTGTTTGAGCCTTGCTGCCTCCACCACAGATTTTCTTCCAGACAATCTACCATCCAGTAGCAGAATGGCAGAAAATTTGGGAACAAATTCTCTGTATGAGAACACACAAGAAACAGCACCTGGAAATAATTTTAGTGCAATTCAGTCCATGGATTGCATTTTCATTAGCATCTGCATATTTTTGTAAACGATTGGAACAGATCTTATTACCTCCATAGATCTTCAAGAAATCAGACGAGAAGTTAGGGACAAGTTTTATGAGCTCAAGTCCATCTTTGGCTTTCTGCTTTTCAAACGGCAATTACTCTCTTTAAAAGGGAATGATGGAGGAAGCTATTAACAATCCATTTAGGGGAATTCAAAAATAATTTTTGGTGCAATGTTTTAGGAGGCTGCTGCTTATTGCAAAATGATAAATACCTTACATGGGAAATCTTACTGGGTATATCCCAGCTTTAAGGCTGCTTACATGTTTCTCTTATTACTGTTTTGTTTTCTCTTTCATTTTTTTTTCAGATTATAGAAAGAAAATTGTTCTTGTTCTTATGTGGTCCTGATTTTAACCACAGTTTGTTGGATAAATCATAATAGCTAACTTTACTTAGCATTAGACCATAAATAGTTCATGGTTTAATATCAAAGATTTAATGTCTAAAGCTACATATAGTTCCTTTTCTTTACTCACTAAAGATCCTGATTCTTCAGGTATAGTCAGTCTCCTGCCATTTAGAAGTGGGAATTAGATGAAAATTGTAGAGTAATCCCTAAAATTGATATATCAGTTTAAAAATATTGCTATAAAGTTTAAAAGCATGGAAATCATTTGTCAGCTTTCCTTCAAAATACAGCCTTATTCATACATGTAATGAGTCTCTTTGTAGATAACAGGTCAACAAAACATTGCCCATAACCACAGGTATTCTAAATGTGTGAATTTTGCATTTGATTGGCTTAGTCAAGAACTTTATATTTCAATTCTTAGTGTATTGAAATAGCTTTATACTTAGAGAGGAGTGGCAATTTGCAAAAGGTCAGCTTGATAACAATACTGTAAATCTATTTCTCGGGAGAAAGTAACCAAAATGGAGATAGTCATAAGACATTTGAAGGTTATAATAGTAGGAAAACCAGCATGTAGCCCTACTGAGATTGTGGCAAACAGCCACAGCTGGAGTTCCAGTTTGGTCTAATGGTTACGGTACCATGCTACATATCAGGAAACTAAGTTCTAGTCCTGCCTTAAGCATTTAAGTGAGCTGGGTGATTTTTGGCCGACCATTCCCTCTCTCAGCCCAATCCACCTCAAGGGTTGCTGTTGTGGGGAAGATAGGAGAAAGAAGTATTAGGCATATTTGCCACCTTGAATTATTTATAAAAATAACAAAAGGATGAAATAATATAAAATAAAAGCAACAATTTTAGTGTCATATTACATTACTACAAAAATGTGAGCAACATTACTCACACCAGGCCTCACATATAAATATAACCCATATAAAGTTTTGCTCTTTATTTACAAAAGATTTTGGCTGTATTGCACAATGAAGCTACATTTGCTCCCAGCATCCTGTATCTAAACTACTGTACTCTAATAAATCCAGCTTCTAGTAAGTCCACCCTCATCCATTAAATTTCACTGAGTAAGTTTGGGCCAAGATCATTCAGCCTACAGACTTACTGGAGGAGATAGCAGTAGATATGTGCCTTAAGATTTCAGAGAAAAGGCAGGATGTCAATGAAAAATAAATTAGGGGCTGGACTGGTTTCTGTAATGTCTTGTGTAAAATGTTTAAATAAATTAATAAAATGCCAGGCTGAATTTGGTCTTCAGTTCATTAGGGTTGCAACTTTGTGTGGCTAGAATCACAAAGTGGGCAGGGTAAAAAAAAACAACCCAATAATATTCCCTAATCCCCAAATTTGGTTTCATCTCATTTTGAAGTGCAATTCTATCAAAGCACTCAAGTATAAATAGAAAGGAGTTTGTCTCCAATCGGTGTGATGGAGGAAGCTACATTCTGTTTTGGCTATAGCATTTATAATGAAAAGGTCTTGTCTTCTTTTTCTCTCTTCCATCATTTTTGGTAGGAAATATAAAACCTACCACAAGTCTTTCATTTTAATTTGTCGCAGGAGTTTAGAATAATGGAAGGCAGAAAACATCTTTTGAAGCATGGGGGCCCATCAGTCCATAGTGCTGATCACCTGGCATTTCCTTCCCAATTTTATTAACAGCTCCTTGAAATTTAATGAGATGGCTGGATATCGCTGGCAATGTCAACAACCTCACCCCACAGATCTTCTGTGGTAATGCCAAAATCTGACAAGGTTTGCTGCTCTTGTAAGTATTTAATCATTTGTGCAAGTCTACAAATGATGTTGAGAGGAGTCATGGACACCTTACTACTAGTCACAGACAGATGTTGCTAATTCCATGATGAAGGTTTAATGAAGATGAATTTAGGCTAGTTGTACAATGTTTTGCATTTTTTTTCTTTCTTGGCTTTTTTTTTTTTTTGTTTAATTCTGAGTTGTAAACTGCCTAGAATGCTTGGATTGGGTGTTGTACATATTCAGCTATAAATAATAATAATGATTAATAATTAAAAAAAAATGAAAATGTGAATGTGGAAGTCAAGAGGTCTCAAATCAATTATAAATTTAGTGCCTAAATTAAATCAATCATAAACTTAATGCTTAAATTAAATCCAGCACATTGCAGTTAATCACTCTTCTCTAATTTTTATATTTTATTTTAGTTCATTATTTTATTTTATTTTCATTTCCTTGGCTGGCAAGATCAAACAATTGATAAATTTCAATGACTTTAACCTGGCTGCACTCCAAATCAGTCCTGGGATGTAATGCATTTCAAATTAAGTCAAATCTTAACCTTAACCTTAATTTTAATCTTAATACGACCCTAAATAACTGACATATGGGTCTATACCGCTTCAGTTCCAGTGGATATATCCCAGGGTAGGTTTTTAATTGTTTTTCTTATGGTTTTGACACCACAGAGATGGATTTCATTTTCAGATGAAAAACAGTCTGTAACAGCCATGGTTCAGTTTTGGCTTTGTTTCAGAAAAAAACTTTGATTATACAACTTAGACCAGGGATGTCAAACTCAATTTCATTGAGGGCCACATCAGGACTGTGGTTGATCTTGGGGGGCCTACCAATCATGGCTGACTGGGTGGGCATGACCAACTGGGTGAGTGTGGCCAGCTTGATGCCACTCTCCAAACTGCTGGCATGTCTCTTCACACTGAGTAGACTGGGACAGCCAAATTTGGTAGACCGGGCCAAATTGACGTAGGCTGCCCCCATACATTTTCCAGAACAGCCCCACGGGCCAGATCCAGCCACATCACGGGCTGCATCTAACCTGCAGGCCTTGAGTTTGACACCCCTGACTTAGACTGTTAAAAGAAATATTTTGCTGAATCATGATCTTTGAGCATGAATCTGCTTTAGAGGGAGGCAGAGAATTGGACCAATTAACCCAGGATCACCTCTTGAAGCCTTGCTAAGCCAGCAACTTTAATCTTGTTGATGTAGCACTCAGACTTCTCAGCAATGTCTAGTACACCAGGAAGGGTTACTGAATATAAAAGGGAACAAATTAGACTGCAAGGAAGACCAGCTGAGGAACAGAAAAGAGACATGACAAGGCAAAGTACAGGTAGTCCTTGACTTACAACAGTTCATTTAGTGACTGTTCAAAGTTACAATGGTGCTGAAAAAAGTGACATGACCATTTTTCTCAGTTGTAACCTTTGTAGCCTCCCCACAATCATGCAATTAAAATCCAGACGCTTGGCAACTGGTTCATACTTATGACCGTTGCTGTGTCCCAAGGTCATGTGATCCCTTGTTGCAATCTTTTGCCAAGCAAAGTGAATGGGGAAGCGAATTCATTTAACAACCAGTTTATTAACTTATCAACTGCAGTGATTCACTTTACAACTGTGGCAAGAAAAGTCGTAAAATGGGGCAAACTCCACTTAACAAATATCTTGCTTAACAACATGCAGGGCTCAATTGTGGTTGTAAGTCAAGGACAACCTGTATTACATGGCCAGTACAAAAAGAAAACCTCAAACAAACTAGAAAACAAAACAGATAACAAGACCTGGTAATATCTAAGAGCAGGAAATAGAAGAGAAGAGAAGAGAAGAGAACCAGAAGGGACCTTGGAGGTCTTGTAGTCCAGTTAAAGAAAGAGGCAGAAGAGCTAATTCTGGTTGCATAAGATCAAGCCTTAAGAACAAATGCATAGAAATCCAGAATTGAGAAGACAGCAACAGATAGCAATTGCCATGTCTGCAAAGAAGCAGAAGAAATAGTGGACCATGTAGTTAGCTGCTCCAAGAAGATTGCACAGTCCAACTACAAATAACTGTATGATGAAGTAGCAAAAAATGTGCATTGGAATATCTGCAAGAAGGGTCATTTGTTTGCCAGCAAAAACTGGTGGGAACACAAAATCGACAAAATTATAGAAAATGAAGAAGCCAAAGTGTTGGAGGAGTTTAGAATTTAAACAGAAAAGCATGTGCAATATCGCAGAGTTAACCATTAAGTTGATAAGAGAAAAAGAGAAGAAGTTGGAATAGTAGATGTTGCAGTTCCTGGGAACAGCAGAGTAGAAGAGAAAGAACAGGTGAAAAATCACAAAATATACACTCCTGCAAATAGAAGTAGCCAACTATGTCAAAAGAAAACAAAGATAGCACCAACAATAATAAGGTCCTTGGGTGCAATCCCAAAACATCTGGAGCAGCGTTT
Source organism: Myanophis thanlyinensis (assembly GCA_017656035.1). Lineage (NCBI taxonomy): Eukaryota > Metazoa > Chordata > Lepidosauria > Squamata > Homalopsidae > Myanophis > Myanophis thanlyinensis. The sequence goes on along the minus strand of JAEANM010017502.1, from coordinate 4,712 downwards.
CCCAACCTTTCCAGTTTGGCAGACCAGTGGAAGTGACAGTGTGGGGTGGTGGTGGGGAGAGGAGATGGTTTCAACTATGTATGCATACCACTTTCACAAATGCACCTTCATGCTTGAATGCAGTTGCCCACCACTTCTGCGGACTGGTTCCAAACAGGTTGGAGACTGGGGGTTGGCGACCCATGATCTGAAGCACCACTTGAATACCAATGACACTAACCACAGCTACCTATACCAGGTGCTTGGGAAGGATTTAATAGGTGAATAAAAATTCCAAATCCAGTCTAAATATCTAGGTGATTGTGCAGCCAACCATAATAATAGTGTCCCCAGGAGTGACACGATAATAGTCTTTCAGTATTTGAGGAGCTCCTGCCATTTGTGCAGAATGGTATAAGGTCTTCTGCTAAAACAGGGGTTTGGATTAGAAGACTCCCAAAGTTCCTTCCAACATTGTTATTCTATGTTCTATAATTGTGATTTAACAAGTTTGGGGAACTTTTAAAAAACTAATCTGTTGCATACTGTGCTGGTAAACTGACTAGATTCACCCATCGTATTAAGCCATGAGGTACTTGACTACAATGTACTGAACAGATCAAACCAAACCAAACATAATTGATTGTATATTTATTAAAATATGGGAGGCTAATGGAAAAAGATCACTACACAACAAACGACCCAGGAGATTAGAGCATAAGACCCAGGATATCATCACAACAAAACTCACAAGGCCATTACGCAGCCCATTATACCAACATCAACTCCATCAACCAATCAAGAGGCAGCAGTGCAGCCAACCAGCCCAGCACACCAGTCAGTATTTATAGAGAGACGGCAGCTCTGATCATGCTTTGCTCACACTGGCACGAAGCAGAAAGCACCAGCCTGAGGGTGGTGAGTGGGACCTTGCCAAAATGTTGCGAATATATTCTCAATCTTACACGGGAAGCCACAATTGCCACATTTTGGTATGAGCAGGTATCTGCACTCTACCATTGTTTTGTTAATTCTGAGCTCTAACTCCCAAGACCAAAAGTTTATTGACATCTAAAGATTTCACTGAATTATGGTTCAAACTGTAATGGGGGTAAGGATCAAGGTTTCTGCTGACAGGAGGAAATCCTTGTGAAACCATTGAGTGATGTCATTTACGGCCTGCAGGGAACGGTTCCTCCTTCTAATGGAGAAAATTAATTGGTGTGTTAATATCAAATAATTATTATTGATGCGTTTCAGCTTGGCAGATTTTTCAGTATGATCCGGTTTTTTAGAATATCATATTACCATATTAAATGTCATCATTGCACATTCTTCTGCTTTTTAAATAAAGTTGTTGCTGTATGTTCTATTTCTGAATGAAAAGGGCTTGGGAGCCCGATGGGCAAGGGAGAGTGTATCAAAGATAAGCATTTTGATGCTGGTCGAAGGGGATTATTCTAAAACAGTGGAAGGTGGTGCCATGAACAAAGCTGAAGGGATGGTTCTCAGATCAAAGTGAATCATGGCATTGAAAAAATGAATTCTGTCAAATGTGAGAATGAATGTGTAAATGATATGGAGAGAAATGTGCACAAGGGTGTTATACTGGCAAACATCTGAAGCATATACACACAGGCAATTTCAAGTGAATCTTTCTAGTTCACGGTTTGACAGTTGAAGTTGCCAGGGTTACCTACAAAAGAACATCTCATTGTCTTCCATCCTTCAAATAAACTCAAGGTCCTTTTAAAGAAAAAAATTGGTTTCTAAGTAAGCTGTTGCTTGTGAACAAGGCTGGGCACCCTGTGATCCTATGACCACCAGCATCCATCAGCAAATGCCCAGCAATATAGCTTCATGTAAATGATTAGCGACATCTTTGTGGTCATGAAGCCCAACCTCCTACTCTACAAAAGGCTTTTTGTGGTCTCTCTTTCAAAAAGGAAGAAATGCTCTTTTCAAAATACTCCTTACTGGTGGGGCATGCACAGTGTGAAGTTTTTGTGTTTCAGATCTATTATTTTACTTATTTGCATATCTGTTGTTTATTAATCAGTTAATGTAGTGGAATGTAATTTGGGTTCCCAGGAGGAACGGACCAAGAGACAACAGAGTTTAAAAACATTGGAAGAAAGGCAATCAAGGTACAGTAGCTCTTCTCTAAAAAAAAAAAAAATCCAGAGTATATCTTTCATGATGCAAATAGTTGCTATAGTTTGGCCAGGTTTTCATTTATAGGTGAGAAACAATAAAAGAAACTGCTTTAAAATACCTCTGTATGGGGGTTTTTTATTTTATTTTGGGAGCCTGACAGTTAATGAAGGAAAGCTTTTTCCTTATATATCTCCTGAAGGCTCTGTTCGTCATCTGAGATCCTGATTCCTCAGCCCCATGAAGCAGAGATTTTTCTCACCTGCCACATGACATGAACATTAACTCGTTCCATGGAAGCTATTATCCCATGATTGATGTAAATATGATTCCTCAGGAAGGTTTTGAACTGAATATTTTTTTGATTTTATTTAGATTTAAGTGCTTTTTCTAGAAATCACACCAGCCATCCAGAAACTGAAAAACATTCTTCAAAATGTTGTGGATATCTGTAATATATGGCCATCCTGATTAGGAAATATTGAGAAGCTTATCTTGTGTGAATTGATATAAAAACAATTCCTTTGAGTTGATTTACAGTAGCTCTTTGTGATTTCAAGCAGTCCACAGGGTATTTCTGACAGCTGCAGCAAAATACTGGTTTGCCATTTACCTTCTTTCCAGGGTGTTCTTTTTTTTTTTTTTAAAGTCCCAGTCTAGCCAACAGCCCTAGTATTTCCTGGCATTAATCAGAAATGACTTGGATTTCCAAGTTCAACTAGGTGCTCCTCCCAAGATGGATGTAAACTTCTCAAATTCCTCTTTTAAAACCATTTAGCGTGGGGGCTGTACCCCATTCTTAGCATAGCAGTTCTGAAGTTTAAAAATGCAGCATGTGAAGAAGTCCATCTTTTGTCTATGCTTCGTTTCCCACTATTGGTGTCGTTCATTTTTGGTTTAGCAAGTGTTGTGGCCCAACAGTGGCTGTCTGAGGTGTTGGTAGAATCTGACAGCGATGAACACTATGGGACTGCCTTGGAGTCTGAGGAAGACTCGGGGTGTGTGTGTGTGTTCGGAGTCAGTGCAGGGACTAGAGAGGCCTGTCTGCCACCAGGTGGCATCTGTGTCAGGGAGCAGCGAGGAAGAATAGAGGGAGGCTGATGTGCGTATGCGTAGAGCTGTGAGGAGGAGGAGAGAGCAACTTCAGAAGCAGAGAAGAAAATAAGGAGTTAATGATTGGCCCCTCCCAGAGAGCTTATAGGTGGGGTGATAGGAGGGGAATGTTGCAGGAAGCAACAGTTTAGTCACCTATGCAAAGCTTTTGGACAATCTGTAAGTTGCTATCCAACTTTGGTTTTAATTAAGAAAGCATTCTGCTCTCATCCAGGGGTTTGCTTATCTCCACATTAGTTGTGGCATACAGCTAGATATGCCTTCAGGTGTTTGAAGACCGGGAACAAAACTGCAAGAGAAAGACATTTATTGGAAGAAGATACAGATACAGGGCATGTTATTAAATACTGCAGGGTTTTGGGTTTTTTTTTTTTTAGTCTTCTTGAGATCCTGTTTTGAAAATGGAACTGTTTTAATAAATAAAACATGGAGTATATTAATCAACAGTGAAGTCTTTCATCTTGGTGACAGCCTACACTGCAAGATCTACAGTAAGTCAATGGGAAGGAGATCAGAGATACCTCCTGATGTTTCATACCAGTTATTTCTAGGTTATATATTACATGTAGACATTTCCAGACAATCTTAAATAAGCATCCCTTACCCATCAGATCTGGCATATGAATGAAATATTTTCTATTGCAACTGGTAGTCTTTTATCAGAAATCACTTAAAAGCTTTCCGGTTTCTGCAAACTTTTAGATCAATATGTCAGATTCCCCTCTTCAGAGTACTATATATAGTACATATAGTAAATTGCTTCCTATGTTGGCTTCAAAACCATTATAAAAGGACCTGGCTTCAATCTTGAGATACTATAAAAGATCACTGGCCCCATTGAAGTTAATGGAACTGAAAATTTCTGTACCTAATTTCAGAACTGAAACAACCAAAACTCAGCTAATAGAAAATTGCATAGACTTTCTGCGCAATCATAATCATATTTTTTTTTCATTTTTGCTTGTTCTGATTAATTAGAAGATACAAGAAATATTATCCACCATGCCGGTTGAATTGAAAACCCACAATATGTAACGGCAATGCCTAAATACAAGTAGATGGCAGACATTTTAAGTGCAGTGGTCTTGAGGAATGCAGGGTTCAGATTGCAATGCTGGGAAGGCTTTCTGTTCTTTATTGATGGAGGAAATGTAAGGCAGTCTGTACAGCAGAACAAAACATCTTATGTAAACTTGCTTTGGGGCTCTAGTTACATTTTATGCAATCAACATCTTCATAGGCCCTACTCCAGCAAGTCAGTAAAATAAGGGATAGATATTCTTTCCTTGATTTGTGTGTGTGTGAGGGGGGGGAAGGGAGTCAAATATATGCTTTCCTTTTTTTTTTAATTATTATTTAAAAAGAAAAACATACATACATACATACATGCACAACATAAAATCATCTTTCGATGTAAATATTTAACTTTTAACCCTACTGAGTTTCCTATATATACATTATTTACA
>JAEANM010017501.1:0-12936 GCA_017656035.1 Myanophis thanlyinensis | reverse complement strand
ATTGGCTGTGAACCGCCCCGAGTCCTTCGGGAGAGGGGGCGGTATATAAATCAAATAAATAAATAAAATAAATAAATGCCCGCTTCTTGAATGAGAAGCAAAAACGTCTTCAAAGAAAAACAATGTCTAGTTGCCTTTTGAAAAAGCACCTTTGGGACAATTATGACCTGCATGACTGAGAATCTCCATAGACATCTATCTTTTCACCATAAAGCTTTAACAGCAAAGCTCTTCTTTCTCCAGGCATGAAGAAGAAACAACGAGAAACCATGACAGGCCCTTAAACATGCCATTGTAACTATACACTATGGGAAAACATTGATTTGTTTAGTCTTTAGAAATACCTAACAAGCTAAATAATGGCATGAATCAAACACAATCCTAAGGAATTAAAATATATACTGTAAATGTATTAAAATATATATTTAGCTATGTCAAGATTTAGTAATCTGTGTTTCCGTTTTCTTCGGTGAAATCTACATCTGATTAGGTCAGATTTTACAAACTGATCTTCTCAGATATTCTGACTGGTTTCTGGTCTTGAGCAGGGGTGGACAACTATAGCAACTTTACAACCTGTAGACTTCAATTGCCATAATATCTGAGCCAGCATGCTCACCCCTGTCTTGAGAATATTTCCCACATGGCAATTAAATCCGATGAGAATTCATCATAAAAGAGCTCTTCCTGTTGTCATTTTGAGAGTAGCGCCTTTGTTTCTATAAAATGAAGGACCTGCCCTTTAGAAATGGTTCCAGAATGTCTCTTTCCCTAGAAACTTTTAGAGAAGTTGTTTACCCTTTTTTTAATCTGAAAAATGTTCTCCAGAGGTTCAGACAGTAGATCTGAATCACATTCATGCTTTCCACTAATACATATTTTGTTTGATTCAAACTAATTCCAGGAACAAAAAAGGAGAAAAGCACAGATTGCCATTGTGCCAGATAACTTTTTTTTTATTCTGTGCCAAGATCCTCCCAAATCTTCTATTAACTGAAAAGAAGAATATTTGTCTCCTCTTGCTGCTTTTCCTGCAAGGATGTTTCAAAACTGTGAGAATATTTCTCAAAACTAGGAAAAAATATCTCTGGAGTACTTTTTCTATAATCCTGAAATGTATGCCAATAGGAAAAAAATTTCCTTTTCACCCAAAACTGAAAAGACATAGTGAAGAGTAGGTCGATTTTCAATAAATTAAAATATGAATTTTTAGGGAATATTTTTTTATATTAAAAAACTAAAAGATAAAATATAGGTAGATATATATTGCAAATTAATCTTTCTTTGGATAATTCATCTTCACTTAAAGAGAATTTATTCTTCTCTGCAAGACTGTTAGATATACTAATGTTCATTTCATAAGCTTTATATATTCAGATATTTGAATGTTGCAAAATAAGAAAAACATATGGATTTTCCCAGAAGGAAAAAAAGTTTTATTTAAAGAAATTATTCTGCAATATTCATGGCTCATTTTTCACAATATATTCATTATATTTTCCTTGACATTTTAAGAATTATTTCACTACATTGTAATTATTTTCTGATCACTTGGACTATGCAAAACTAAAATTGAGAAAATAATAAAAATAAAATAAATTGAGTGGGGGTAAGAGAGAGAGGAGGAGAAAGACTGTATGTGTTTTAATTATTTTTGTCCACTGCTTTGGGACAAATAGAGAAAGAAAGAAAATAATACAATAAGGCAAAAGATAGGAAATATGTAAAGAAGTGACTTCCAATTTTATTACAAGTGTAGAGAAATTCATTAGTCCATGTAGGTTTACAAATGAATACCTTTTCATTCCACATCCCATTCTATATTTATAAGCAAATCCATAAAACATCAACTTTTTAATCAGTCTCAGCAAAAAAACGTCTGTAAAGAGTTGCCAGAACTTTGTAAATAAATGTCTTATTTTAACCTTGATCAGATAAATCAGCACTGCACTTCTTCCTTTTATTTCTAACAGGATATAAATCACTTAAGTAAAGTCTTAATCTTTAGTCCATTCAAATATTGTCAGTATCTTCGGTTCTTTTTTTATCCCATTATCCCACAGTATTCTTCAAGGGGTTGACAAGTCTCTTCTGCAGATCAGATCAAAAAATATTTCCCAAACCATTATCTTGATTTGTCATTTGTAGTTCTCCTTTAATGTATGAAATTTCAGCCAGTTTCTTTTGTATAATAAAGCCTCTGTTTCCAAATCATTCCCCTGGCCTATCATTTGTAGTTCTCCTTTTGGTACTTTCTCTGTCTTGTCGGACAAAATTTCCTGCACATCTGTCATTGCTTCATTGACATCTTTTGGACATAATCAATCCAGAGAATTGACATCATTACTGACATTATTGATATTGTCCCAGTAAACCAACTGGCCTGTATTTTTTTCCCCTTCTAGTTAGAATATTTAGCCCACTCTAATTTCCAGTTTCTAAAATCATACAGTTGCCGATCTTTGTCATGAGAACCAGAGTTTTGTTGACTATTTTTTATATAAATTCCATTGCTATTCCTTACAGGAAGCTCTTACTTCCCTAAACATTATTCTGTAGATATATATTTAGGTAACTACAAATTTATTTGGGTTGGGTAATGTCAGTCCACCAGTCCACCAGAAACAACCAGTGTCATAAACCTTTGTATACTAAGAATTCATCTTGTATTAAAAGGAAATTCTACAAAATTAAAGAGAACAGCATATAAACCCACTTAATTATATTCTGAAAATAGGGTATGAATAATACACATAACTAAAAAAATGCTATAGAGCCAGAAATTTCCACTAAAATATTCATCATAAAACAGCATGCAAACAAAATAAAAATCTAGTAGAAGAGATTGATAAAATTTAATGTGTGAAGGAAACATCCCGTGTTAGGGATCTTGGGTCACAAATAGGAAATGATGAGCTTTGCAAAATGATGGGGTTTGTTTCGTGAGGTCATTGTGCACATGTCAATATTTTTCATTGCGGTTGCATTCCTGTGAAGAAGAATTTAGTCAAAGCGACACCATGGTAGAAAATAACTTCTGATTATAATATCAAAAGTGTTATGTCACATAAGTGGATGTAGCATGCAGTGCCATTTTTACTGATGGCAACAGCATGTCTCTGGAGCATGCAGCAAGCGTCTTTTGCAGCTATACTAACTTGTGATTCATTAGGAATAGAAAATAAGAATTAAATTTATCTTATCTGCAATAAAATGTATAACATGTAGAATACGGTGACTGGCAAAAAAAATGACACATTGCAATATTGAATAACTAAATAATGAAGGAGTATAATTTGAATAACCATCTAATGTAAGATTATAACATAACATAAATAGGTGTATTACTATTACAATTCTATAAGCTTGCTAAATGTAATAAATATGATCAATATTTTATTTGTATTAAAAGGTATGATATTTAGAAGATGGTGATTGGCATAAAAATGATATATTGAAATTTTGAATAACTAAATAATGGAAGATTGTAATTACATAAATATATGCATTATTATCAGAACTATATAAGATTATTAATTGTAATAAATGTGATTAATATTATTTTATTTGTACCAAAATGTATGACACTCAGGTCCCACACTGTTCGTGCATTGATATGTTTGTAAAAAATAAAAACTTGGAATAAAAGAATTAAATTAAGAATAATCCAGAGCTCTGCCCTGCCCTGTTTCTCTAACACCATCTACTCAATGCACCCTGTAGATCTATTTATCTAGTACATTAGAGGCAGAGTTTCTTGATTCAGAATCCAACTGGATTCATTGTAGTCAACAAAGCTTTATCATTTGTATTTGTAAAAAAATCACTTGGCAACAATCTGCTATTATTCCTATAGAGTACACACATCTAAAGGAAACTGGGGAGCAGTTGGAATTTGGAAAGATCACAGCTCTACTTAGTGTACACCAGGGATATTCAACATTGGCAACTTTGAGACCCATGGAGTTCAGTACCCAGAATTCCCACCCAGCCATATTGCAATTCTTTTTATGAATGAAGGCAAACATACGTGTACCAGGATAATGTTGTAGGAACCAATCTGGATCAGTCACCAGGACCAGAGATTTATTCTTCTGAGCTTTCAGTCTCGTGCTGAAGTCCATGTTCAGGCAAATTTTCCTGGAGACAAATTCCCCTAGGATGGGCTACAGCACGAGTCCAAAAGCTCAGAAGATTAAACCTCTGGTCCTGGTGACTGACCCAGATTGGATCCTGCAATTTCTTTTAGGCCAAGGAAACTGTAACTCATTAGGAATTGTTGAATTAGAACTCCCAGCATCCTTCTCCATTGGTCAGTTTGACCGGTGCTGCTGAGAAATTGTAAATAAATTACACCTAGAATATCAGAGATTATTTGTTCCTTCATTAAGTTTTATTGAGTAAAAACATCTCAGGGGAAAAAAAATCTGTTTTTTTAAATGCTAAAACAAACCCATTTGTTACCAAATATTTCAGTGCTATTCTCTTTACCTGACCAATCGAATCTGTAGGACTAGATAGAGCCACATGGAGCTGGACAGACATCCCTGTGCTTTATCAGTTATAGGTATTCCTGTTGGAATGTTACATACCCTAACTCTTAATTAGCTTAAGTACCTTGGCATTTGGTAACATCTCATTTTAGAAATACAATAATATCTCTGCACATCTATATATACAATATCACAAAGCCTGCCACTTTAAGACATTACCTTCAAGCATCTCATCATACCAGTCAAATTTCTTTGAAAAGCCCTCTTAGGCAAATTCATCTTAAATTTTTTTAGAAATCTGTAATGCCTAAAAGTAAGTGCCATTATTCTCTGTGGGGTTTATTTCTGAGTAGATGTTAATAGGACTATTGCAAAAGCACAGGATCCATTTAAGTTCTGATCACCCTGCTTAAGAAGGATAAAATGAAGTCTGTACCAAGAGAGCAGAGGAACATGGATTTATGCGGCATAAGGGTACAGATATTATCCATTTAGGTTTGTATTCCTCAGAAACAAGAAAATCCAGAAACCAGGGACTTAAATATAAAAGAAGGCAGAATTAACAGCATTTCTTTAAGAATAAAGAATAAAAGAATAAAAGAAATGCCAGAATAAAATATCAGGTGGCAATCACTACAAACCTCTATTTTCTTTTGCAGAAGACAGAAAGTTGCACAGAAAGCAGCTGGTGGCATTGTACTCACTGCTTCCTGAAGACTAATTGAGAATGATAAGGGGGAGAAATTTTAATGTAATATATAGCTGTACACATTTCTATTTCACCCCAGATGCTCATCAAACACATCTGCTCTTTGATGCCAATAAACAACCCATCTTCCAAGCTCTTTGCTTCCTCCAAAATTCATCAACAGCCTGGAAGACAAAGAGACATGAGGGAGGTACAAATCTGAAGCTTGTTGCTTCAATTACAAGTCCGTTCCCTTACAATTTGAAACACATCATTAGAGGTTACTCACTTTAGCATTCCCTGAAGGAATTCCGCTCACCAGCTGTATCATATCCTGGTATTCACATCATGCTAACTAAGGCTTGTAGCTGTAATGGAGTGGTGTTTTCTGCAACCTTGAAATTTAATTGTTACACTTATTGTGTGTGTGATTTGTTAATTTGTTGCTGGTGTTGCTCTCTTTGTTTACTAAGTAAGAAAAAACAGCATTTAAATAACTTTATAGCAATTTTCTACTCACTACATACATTTCCATAGTTGTGAGTCAAGTTAATACAGTTTTCTTTTTCCTGCTAAAGTTACCCAAGTTGATAAATATTTCATGAATTATAAGGACACATTTGCAACCTCACCAGAAATGTCTTATTCAGCCTGAATGAAATGAAAAAAAAAAAATAGAAATCCTTGAAAGTTATGAATATGTTTTACATGCTTTATATGGATCAAATTAGTATTCAATATTATACAATTATAAAGAACAGGTATGTGGAGAAACACTTCATTGAAAGACTCTTCTTTCACTTCCTTCTTTTTATTTAGAGTTTTGGAAAGAAGATGAAAACTAACAAGAACTAATACAAAATAAAAAAGAAAGGAGGAAAAGGACAAAAAGTACAAAAAGCAACAATGAAAATAAATAGAAATAGTATTCAATTTTCTTTGCAGTAAATATATGTGCAATTACAAAACTATTATCTTATGGTTACAAAGCCATAAATCATAAAATTATTTTTTTGTTTCATGCAAAAAAAATTCTGTAAGAATTTCCAGTCAGCACTAAATGTAGAATTTCTTTCCTCTAATCAAGGATAATATAAGCCATTTCTGCTGGTGAAACTAAGGGAACACTGTTTCTGCTAATCTCTTTAGTCACTGTAAAAATCAAAAATTGTACCAAGCATTTTATGTAGATTTGGAAACTTCAGAATAGTGGAAAAAATAGAGAAGAATAAGCATGAACATGTGTGTGGTAAAAGTATTCTAGTCAAGATAACATACAATCAAATGGACACCTACTCAATCCCCTCTGCAGTTTCATTATAACCAATAACTCTTTAGTAGCTATTATTGTCACCAGAAAAGGTTACTGTCTTCTATTTTAATATGGAAGAATCTTTGATTATTAATTACTTGGATGACAATTACTTCCTTGAATTTATATGCAAGTTTGATTTTTTTTCAAATAGTTTGCATTTTTTTCAATATCAATAGATTTATAAATTATTAAGTAACATTTTCTAACAAGAAAATAGTTTCCCTCTATAAATGACAATTAGCTGTTGGGAAGACATTGAATTTAATGTTCCAGCATTTTTAGCTTTATTATGAAAACTAGAATAAATGGAGGACTGTGAACATTGGTAAAATGTTTACTAAAGATGAGAAAATAGATTGAGAATTTTTTAAGATGTATAAATGCAGGTAGAAAAGTGGGTCATGTGTGAACTGTGGAAAGGAAGGTATGTTTGTTAAAAGATATGAAAAAGGATGTATGTAAGAATATTCATCTACTCACTTTTTAAAATGGAAATGAAAAGGGGTACATCAGGAGAAACACAAAGTAAGTTAAATACAGTGAGAATATATTACTTAAGTCTTAAGAGATCAGATGTGACTTCCAAACTGAAAACAGCTCTATAAAAACTTGAACCGATGACCATGGTAGAATGAAGAGTTGACAAGTAGATCAGCTCATCATAATTTCTCCCCAGACAAGGAAAGGTCTTGAGATCATCCAAAGTGCTCCAAAGAACTGCTCATGAAGAGGCCAACTATGATGGGCTTAGTGCTCTGGGAGACAAGGAAATATAATTTTTACTCACACTGCAGCACGTCAAGATCTCCTTTTGTTTTTGTTTTTTCCACTTTACAGTGTTAATCCTGTAAGGAAGCAGGATTTTAAAATGACAGGTTACAAGAGTGATATGAAAAAAAAATGAAAACAGCTGAAACAAATGAAAAGGCATATATAAATATCTAATCAAGAGAGTGACTGAATAACTTTCCTATAGTTGATTTATAAAAGGCTCTAGTTAAAATTTTGAAGATTTTGTTAGAAAGGACAAGAAACAAAACAGAAAAGAAATCAAGCTATAGATAGGACATTGTTTAAAAATCCATATTATAAAAATAAAGGGAAGGTATATAAAGGTGGTTTATTTGATCACAGTTAAAATGGATATGTTATCTGTGGTAACACTTAATGGACTTTTTCTGTTCAGGACTAAATGATGAGCTTTAAGGATCTGTTTAAACATAACAGACGTGATCTGGAAGAAGAAATCATTTGTTGTACTGTAAGAGAAGGTAATAAATTACTAAAATTATTGTGCTGTGAATTCTATATATTTTTCTTTACCATATTCTTATTTATTTTTATATTTTTCATTTCTGTACTATTTTTTCTTTTCTTTTTTAATTTGTATTCATTTTTATTTTCTTAATTGTAATTTGCATCAGGAACAAAGGGAATGGAGAATGATGTATGAATATGGTACAAGCAAGAATGGTTTGCAGAGACAGACAGTTGTAAGTTTTCTTTTCTCTCATTCTCTCTCTACATATACATATATACTATAACACAGTTTCTCTTATTATTCTCTCTTAGCCTTACTCTGTGCTTCTAATACTATTGCTTTACCTGATTTGAAAATAGTTTGATGATGAGTACGCTTATTGTTTATATGTCTAATGTTTCCTTTTATTTTCTTAACTTCATTTGATTGGAAATTATGTATTTTAAAATGTATGACAAGATACATGCAAATTGTAATCACATGATGTACCTCAGGGCTGCTTCTAAGTTTGTATCTCATTTTCTGCTAGCTATGAGCTTAGATGTCTACATCCCCTGGTGTACCAAAAACTTAGGGCTCAGGACCAGATCTACTGCTATCTCAGAGTAATTCATAGTCAAAATCAAATGTTTTACTTCTGTGATAAAGCTTTCAATGAAATGGAAACCAGTAGGGATACTCCATAAAATCACCAAGCAGACAGCTGTTCCTTGGTTCTTCTTTGATGGCATTTGATGCCTGACACCTGCCTGCTGTGATGTTATTCTGAAATGGAATACCCCTAATGCATCTTTACTGCACCATGATTCACTTCTTTTATATCGTTAGACAACCATTCAAATTGACACAGAGTGTTCCTTTAAAAAGTTGAAGCTTGGTGTTGATTTTCATTCCTAATATTATCCAACTGGAGCTAAGCAAGCTAGAATTGTTGTCTGAGAATATTTCACCTACTGTGATTTGAGACCTCTAATCATTATAGACACCATAATTTTATCCTATCAATAATGTCAACCCCAGTATTTCTTTTCTGAAAATAGCTCTTGAGGAAAGGCAACATTTCTAAGCATTTAAGTAGCTAATATAGTTGGAAAGAGAAATCTATGCAGTGGTGGAATTCAAATTTTTTTACTACCAGTTCTGTGGGCGTGGCTGGGGGGTGTCATGTGACTAGGTGGGCAGTTTCTGTAAGCAGGGCAATAAAGATTAGGCTAGAAACAACATCAGCATGTTTTTTTTTTCTGTCTTCCTTACAGGATTAACCCTGTAAAGTGGAAAAAACAAAAGGAGATTTCTTCTAACAACCAGTTCTCCCAACTGCTTAGAAAATTTACTACCAGTTCTTGTGAACCTGCTAGAACCTGCTGAATTTCACCTCTGACTCTATGTCTTCGGTGGTTTGGTGTGGGTGGGTGGCACTGGGAGAATCATGTCAGATGCAGATGGATTAATGTTTTTCAGGATCAGAAAACAGCTGCACTTGATGCAAATGCTGCACCCAGCCCTATGGTAAGACCTGTTACAGTAGATCTTCTAGCTGGATTGGAAGAAACATTATCCATATTTTTTTCTGGTTAATCTAAATGAACAAGGACACTTACATGAATCTGAGAAAAATCAGTTTTGTGTGTGTGTGTGTGTGTGCAGAAATCACCAAAAAGAAAAAATAAATGAGGTTGAATGAGTCAGCCACAACTGTTTGACATTTACTTGTTTCTATATTAGTATTAATATGGTGTTAAAATGTACATGTTAAACATTTTGAATCCTGTTGAATTAAGCATGAACATGGCTCTGCTATTGATATCAGTGATACTTGTAGAAAAGTAATCAGAGAAGAGCTGAAATCTTAGCATTGATTTCCTCAATAGTTCATGCTATTCTCCCTTCGTGTTTAATACAATATTCCCAAAGGTGCTTTTTCTCATTTCCTCATCCAAGAAGCTTCTTCAGTTCTGACTGAATGGTGGAAGATGGGAAGATTTATATACAGTACCTTCTTCAGTCAGAACTGAGGAAGCTTCTTGGATGAGAAGCAAAATGACTTCAAGAAAAAAAAACTCCAGTTGCCATAACAACCATAACCTGGATGACTGAGAATATCCATATGCAACAATTTAAAATCACATTGTTAGGAAAACATCTACTATACTAGTTTACATGATTACTCAGAAGTATGTCGTAGTGACTGAGATTATATATTGCATTAAGTGGTGACTTAATTTACTCTTTCTTTAGAAAAGATACAAGCCAGTGGCAGACCAGCTGATTTTAAATTCAGTGTCTGATACCTATAAAGGCTAGGGCGGTGGGAATCCTATTTCTAAACATCCGAAAGACATTTGCATTTCATGCATGGTAGATGTTGAACTATATATTAAGATAAGCATCAATATTTTATCAGCTTTATTTTAATCATTTTAATCATCACAAATTTTAATCATTAAGTGTTTTACCTATACATTTAATGGTAGCTAGACACCATGCTCAGAATTACTTAGAAAGCAGATATATTTTATATCTTTTTTCCTTCTTTTTTCCTCATGCTTTAGTTTTAACAACCTTGATGGATTTTGGTTTAGAACAACATTGACAAGGATGATTAAATGATTATACTCTTGAGCAGATGATGATTTATTTTCCTGGGTAAAAAAAACCCAGCCTTTTTACTGTTCAATATTCTGTCAGGTCTGTTGAAAGAATCTTTTCCATTTAAGCTTTCAAAACAATGTTAAAAGGTGTCGCCATCCTGATAATTATGTTTTCAAATAAATTTAATACGTTGATTTCCTTAGGGACAGGATTAGCCAATTTATCATTCACAATGATATACTGAACTTGGGACTGGTTGAAAGGTACTTATTTGTGCATTCAGAGAAATTATATGCTTCTTTAATGTGTCTGCAGTAACTGATATATTGTTCCATACTCCCAGTTTCTCAAACAGCTAAAAGTTCCTAGAACAGAAGATCACTATCTGTTTTCATCAGATGAGTAAACACAAGATATCAAATGGAATTTTTCTAGTGCTTGTTTCTTAAGAAGCTGAAGCAGAGTAGTGAGTAGATATTATCTGTAATATCTGCTGATATTACAGCAGATCCATTATCCAAACCCTATATATCCATAGTGAACTTTGTTCAGAGTTTTTTCTGTGTTTACATATTTATTCCAGTTTAATCTAGACATTGCTAAAGTTCTCTTTTCCTATAGAACCTTACAACTTCTATACAGCATTCCATTCAAATAATTACCAGATCTGATCTTATTTAGTTATTTTCAAGATTAACCAAAATTGGCTAGATTTCATTGCTTGCTATGCAGTAGGTTTTGTTGAGCCCATCATTTCATACTTTCTTGGCTGCAAATTTTGTTTACAGAGGTTCACATGTTGAATGGATTTTCCTTCTTTTTATAAAGTTAAGAATTTATCTGATTATCTTCTGGGGGTAGTTCACTTTTTCAAGTTCTGTCTTCAATTTTCATCTCTAATGAGATTTTGTTTAAAGTTATATTCCAAATTCCACAGTTCCTTACCTAATTGACTATTATAGGTAGAAAACTTGATATAAGATGCAATTTAATATTAATTAAAATGCTCTCATAAGAACTATAAATAGAAATGTCACCCTTTTCATGCTGAAGATTAATCTGTAATAGTGAATTTCATAATTCCTGACAGTTTCATGTCCTATTTTTCTGGATTTGGCTTCAGAAAAAAAATTCATATTTTTTGCATAGTCTTTTTTTACCTTCATTATTTTACAGCAAGATATCCTGTAGGGATAAAGAATAGAAGATAGCTTCTTCTAGAAGCTAGAAAATAACTTCGTCTAAAACAATAAGACATAACTATAGAGCTTGAAGTCAAAAAAGAACTAGAGATGGTTTATTTCATTTTAGAATTCATTATAAAGCATCATAAAGTTTTCACTGATCTATGGCCACAGGCTTAATTCATACCTAATAGAGTTAAACACATTTGAAGCATTGTAGAGATGCATATATGATTTATCCCATCATAATTTAAAATAGTTTATTTTAAAGAAGTTTTATTGCAGATAAGAATTGAAGGCATGAAAATAATTCAGCCATGATGCAGAAGTTGCCACCAGATGAAGGCACATGTTCAACTTAGGAAGAAGTTGATATTGATGGTAGTGATATCACTGCAAAGGAAGAAAAAGTTAAAAAGGCCGAGGAAAAGATTACTTTGGAAATGACCACAAAAGGAAAGAAATAGCTGAGAAGTAATCCAAACAATATTCAGCAGGAATGAATGAATGAATGAATGAATGAATGAATTTTTAAAAATGGGGAAACAATAAAACAAATATCCTTCCTAATACATAATATTTTCACAGAAGTGTAAGAACTTCTTCATTTTGTTATGGAATTAAGGAACTGACCAGGAATTCTGGGATCAAACAGAAAAGGTTTATTGCGCAAGGTTCAAGTAGCAATATGTGAAGCCAAAACATGAACCTTCAAGACTTCTGATGCAGATACTTTTATATTTTCAAGATACAGGAAACAGGAGAAACAAGTTATCTGTATATGGTCATGTATACATTTGACATATCATGATTGGTTACAATAGTGACTTTCCCTCTTATCCCAGCTACCCCCTGCCTGTTTCTATGGAAGCTAATACCTTGTGCCTTATGATTAAAGTAGGTCACAGGTATCTTGCATTCTAACTAAATTTCCTGCCGTTATGTCTGCGGTTACCTCTGCAGTTGAGCTATAAGTGTGAACTTGAGGTTTGGCATTTTCCATCTCTTGTTCTTTTCACACTTCGCACTATCTAAAGAACAATCTTTTATGACTTGTCTTTGTGCCCTTTCTCAATTTATGTTCTGTCTTACTTTCTGTCTTGCTTCATTTTATGACCTGCTCCATTTTATGTCCTGCTGTACTTGGCTATGTATGACTTTTTCCCACAATGTTTCCTTTCACGAACATGCACACTTGTTTCACAGGCTTCTTGGACCATCTTCCATATTAATTTAAGAAGAAGTTTTCTACCTTCAGAAAGGAAGATTCTATTTCCTGCCCAAAGAAAGTTTGCCTCCACATTAGGTAAGGACCTTTGCTTAGCCCAGGGGTGGGCAATTGTGGCTCCTTCATGACTCGTGGACTTCAACTCCCAGAATTCCTGAGCCAGCATGGCTGGCTC
>JAEANM010017500.1:0-12936 GCA_017656035.1 Myanophis thanlyinensis | reverse complement strand
CCAAGCAAGCCCCAGAACTAGCGGCCACTCCATTCCAGGTGCCACAATAAACGTGAGCATTTCACTATGGTTTTCCATATGTATTTCTAGGGGCTATGTGGCAAAAATGGCTGGTACTCCCCCTGCTACCAACCAGCTGGCAGAAAGCAATGGGGTTGGTTAGTTTTCTTAGGTGGATTCCTAGCTTTCCCACCATTGGACTGATTAAGCAATGGGTGCACCCTGAGTCCAATAGTGCTGATATTTGTAGCCCCTTTTCTTGACTAGGTATGAACAGTCTTAGGGGCAAAATGAGGGATTTGATAGGGTCGCTTACCAGCAGGTCATCCTCCGGTTCACTGTCCAATTGGTTGGGCTCCTCTCTGTGCATGGCTGGAGTTTCTTCTCTGGGGTTGGTGGGGAGGGGAACTCCACAGTTTCTCTGCTCCTCAGGGTGGTCTCTTCTCCCTGGGGCATTGCTTTTGTTGGTCTTCCTCCAGATAGGTGCTCAGGTTTCTTGCCTGGGGTTTTTGAATGGCACTCAGCAGCCCGATGCCCCTCCTTCCCACATTTAAAACAGGTACTTGGCTTTGGGGTGAGAGTGGTTTATGGGGATCTTCTCCAAACTCTCCCTGCCTGGTGTTGGTTCCTGGCCATATCGATCTCTGCCTCCTCTGCTGCGAGATACCACTCGTATAGATGGTGAGGGCCCCTCTATGCTAGGCAGGCGGTATTGAGGTCATCATTCAGCCCATCCTTAAACCAGCATACCAGGATATCTTCCGGCCAGTCCACACGGCAGGCAAGGTCTCAGAATTCCTCAGTGTATTCTGCTACTGGCCGACGCCCCTCTACTCGGATGTGATTGCATGCTTTGCGGTCAGCTAGGGGGTCTTCAAAATGGCATCATAGGGCCATCATGAAATTGTCAAAATTATGCAGCTCTGGAGCATCTGCATTGTGGAGGGTGACCACCTGCACTCATGCTGCCTGCATGTAGGTGAGGGCTTGTGCTAAGAAAACCCCCAATTGTTTGGGGTCTCCATGAACTTTACTCCAAGAGGGGGTGTTTTCCTCTCGTTGCAGGGGCTCTGTGCTGGCTGGGCATGTTGGTTGGGATCTGCACTGCTGGGGTTGGATTCCCTGGCATGGCTGCAGCTCCCCTCCCCACATCAACTCACTCTGCTGCTGTGGGGTCTGGGGTGGTGGCTCTGGCTTCCTCACTGGTAGCTGTCAGCTCAGGCTCCCTCTGGTGATGATCTGGACCCCCTCAGATATTCAGATTCTCCAGGGCCACCATCACCAGTCATGTGATTTGTCTCTTTAACTCGTCTTCCCTCAATGGTTCCTCTGTCAGTTCTTCCTGTTCAGAGAGGATCTCCATTTCCTGTTTCTACGTGGGTTTTTGGCTGCCTCGCATGAGGGTGACCCCTCTGCTTCCTCCATCCCAGCTGTCTTTCTTCCCCACTCCAATTGATCATTAAGGCTTCCTGGAGCTTTCCAGGCTCACCTTGATGTCCTCGATTGGGCACAGGGAGCTGACGTCTGGCTGGGTGGTGGTGGAGGTCTCTCCCCAGCATTCTGCCTCTCCCTGCTCACTGCTTTGTTCAAACATGGTTTGCAGATTTGTTTCTCCAGGTTGATCACTTTTGCAGATCCTGGTTTATGTAAGGTCCAGCCTCTCATCCTTCTCCAAGAAAGTAAAAACTCTTGAAATGGTGATATTTCAAAAAGAACCTTTTATTGGATAGAAGTGATAACCAAACAAAGGAAAGCAGGATCTGAGTTCCCTTCAATGAACAAGTTAAGATTATGGATTTAGGAACCCAACCCATCCCTTCTGCCCGATGTGGATTCAGCCAATCCGTAGGTGTGGATGTGTTTTGGTAACTGCTGCCTTGAGAGGAGGATAACGGGACATTCCCAGGGTCATCTCCTGCGCTCACATGGCCCTCCCTCCCTTCACATTCCCCCAAAGGTGTGAATATATTAGGGCACCTTGGCACCAGGTTAAAGGTTATAAAGTGAAAGGTTACATAGTATGAGGAAGAACTAAGTAATACATTGAAGATTTATTTATTAATTTATTAATTTAATTTATATACCGCCCCCTCTCCCAAAGAGACTCGGGGTGGTGTACAGCCATTAAAAACACACAAGGTAATTAAAATCCAATTAAAACAATTAGATTAAGGCCAGTTAATTTTAAAACAGTTAAGAAATTTAAAAATGCATTTAAACAAAAACCCCATTCCATTAAAAATCAGTTAAATATAATTTAAAATTCAGTTAAAATTAAATTAAGATCAACCCTAAAGTATCAGGCCAGGCCAGCTCATTGAAATAAATGGGTTTTCAGATCCCCCCTCCCCCTCCCAGGAGAATGGCAGATTCATGGTGGGCATCTGACACCCCCAGTATTTGTAACTGGGGACCTGCTCTATTTTGTCCTTCAAAACCCAGCCCATTAAAAAAAAACAACCTTGTAAAATACATGACCTTTGTTTTTCATGATTGATCTATAATGAATGCAGAAATGGAGCAAAGCTCCTGTGGCTGTTCTGAGGCCTATTTTATTTCTGATAATAAAACTGTGTTGTCTATGTAAAATGACATAGAGACAGGTTTCTGTCCAGCTTAGGGGATGATGAAACTCTCCCTCAAGGGTATTAGCCATTGTGTTGATATAATAATTAAATACTAATGAGGCCAAAATACACCTTGGTTATCATTGTGTCTGATGTTCAGCTGTAGGAAACTTCATCCTCAAACAGGCATTTTTTTATAGAATGCATTTTTGAGGGTGAGTAATCTCCTTCGATGATAGAGACTTTCAATTTCTTCTAGAGAATTTTCTTGGAAATAGAATCAAAGGCATGCTTAAAATCAACAAACACACCATAAAGAGTTTTAGAGTCAAATAGTTTTTCTGTCAGGGAAGAAAGAACCTGTCCCTCATCTGTCACTGAGCAGCCTTGTTCAGAAACCGGCCTGCTATAGGAGGCAGTTTTCCTCCGATTAATCTTTCCCTTAAATGCGCCCTGGCACATATATTGCTGATTAAGCTTAGAAGGCTCACTGGACAATCATTTGCTTGGCACATCCTTTCTTTCCTTTCTTCCAGATGGTGATAATAATGGCCGTGCCTCAGTTGCTAGAAGTGGAGGTGGAAGAGGACCAGAAACAGGGTTCACTAGTCAAAATGAGAGCATATTAATTTTGGAGGTATTAAATTTGTCTCTGATGCCTTTCATATCCTTTCACCAGAATAAGACTTTGATTGCCCAGGAAGAAATATTTATGCTGCCAATGGTTAGGTACGCAGGGTGGTATGGTCCCAAAATGTTCAACTTGCATGCAAAACTGGATAGTGGGATGAGATTCAGGGTGGAATTTTATGCTTAAAACCAGTCCTGACTTTTCTTTTCTGGAATGGCCAATCTTGCCTTCCCAGGAAGAAAATTCCTGAGGAAGGTGGGGAGGTACACAGGGTGTGGTATGTCAAAAAAATCTTGACTGAATGAATGAGGGACAAGGTGAAATTCAGGATGGATTTTTTTTTTTTTACTTAGAATGATCCTAGATTCTTGTTTTCTAGAACATCCAATTATGGATTGCACGGAGGAAAATTCCTGATATAGGTGGTAGAAGAGGGGTAGTTCAGTGGTTTTGGTAGAAGATGAATCTGAACATGAAAAGCATTCCAGGATGAGATTTGGGGCTGAAATTTATTTTTAGGGTTGCTTCTGGTTTCTTGATTTGTGAAGAATTAATGTTTGGACTTTGGAGTGGGATGCTGATAGGCAATGTGTGGTTCAGAGGTTTAGGAACAAGTTCAGGCCAAACTCAAAAATGATTTCCTGACTTTCCCACCTTCTTGGGATCTGTTCATATCTCTGGCATGAATTTTCCTCTCTGAGGACTGAAAGTTATGGTTAGGGCTGTTGCAGCTGAAAACATAAGGAATTTACTTATGGTCTGTATTTGCACTGCTCTTTTGAACTTGAGGAGAGTGGGTATTGGTTTGCAGAATTTATATTTCATAACCTATCAATTGGTTCTCTCCTGGCTCCCTCTCAGAAGCCTCTTTGATTCCATCAAAACTGAGGAAAATAATAATAATAAAAAGAACATTGTTATTTTAAAGAGAAGGGGGAGCAAAACAGATTACAAACAGTTGGCTTTCCATGTTGGGTTCTCCACCTAATTGTCCATAATAGTATTTCTCAACCTTGACAACTTTAAGATGCTTAACATGCTGGTTGGGGCATTCTGAGAGTTGAATGTCCACAGATCATAAAATTGCCAAGATTGAGAAACACATTAGGAAGAAAACAGCCATGCAAATGTTCTTATGATGTACACTGCCTAGAGCAGGGATGTCAAATTCAAGGCCCACAGGCCGGATCTGGTCTGCAGGGTGCTTAGATCTGGCCTGCGGGGCCACACTGGAAACAGTGAAGGACTAGCCCTCGGTGCCTCTGCCATAGAAAATGATGTCCCAAGCTCCATTTTCATCTGCAATGGCCTCCTGCAACCCTCTGCCAGTGAAAACGGAGCTCAGGAGCGCCACACGCTCAGAGCACTCAGGGCACTACAGGCGTCGACATGAGTGATGTTGAGCTGGCCATGCACAACCTGGTCACGCCCACCCCAGCCTCCCAAGGTCAAATGCAACCCTGCTGTGGCCCTCAATGAAATCAAGTTTGACACCCCTGGCCTAGAGCCATTTGTTGAGATGGGCAGCTACAGAAATCAAATATACAGAATAAATAAATAAAGGCCACATATAAGTTTGTCAATGTTCTGCTGCTTGTCAACTGAAGTTTTTTAGTTAATTCTCCTTTGTTTCAATAGCGTGGCTTTCCTTTACAATCATGCTTAACTGAACCATTTTTCAGAGCTCCAGGATAGAGCTCCTCACTCAGAGCCATCTGTCTTACTGAACCCCTTGGCAACCTGCAATTAAAAGCAAGATCTCCACTGGCCAAGGGGGCATGGCTGCTGGTGAATTCCTAATTTATGGATCCAGCAAGACTGGGGGGAGGTGGAAAATCTGCTCTTCAGTTCTCCCAGCAGCATTAGCAATCTGTTCTGCCTTTGGCCCGTTCTTGGAGGTGACCTGTTCTGACAATCTGCTGATGCTACTTGGCGGTTTCGTTTCTAAGCAGTCTTCTTCCATCAGCCTGATGGGACTGAGAAGATACCATCCATCTTAATAAAGACAGTAACCTTTGCCAGGGCCGCCTGAATAAAATTACTGTCTCTTTTCCACTTTCTTTCCTTAAGCAGCATTCCTGAAACTGTCTGCCATGGCAGGTGTGCCCTTATTATTGCCATATGGAGGCCCACTTGGAGTGCAATGAGCCACCTGGTTTTCTTGGTGGCCGGTTCACTTCCACTTTGCCCCTCTAGGCACCTGTTTCTTTCAGTGTTGTCTAGCTTGGCCATCTTTGAGTGACAGAGAAATTGAGAGTAGCATACCTCTAGCTGTACTGTTATTGAAACATGGTACATAGTAACCAAAGGCTTCTGTTTCTGAATGGAATGGAGATGGTTCCCCACTGTTTTCACACTGACAATTGTCCCTGACCCTTTCCAAAATAATTGGAACCAAAGGAAGGCAGTTTGTTGTGCAAATGCCAAAACAGGATGAATTGACCCAACAATAAACTTGCTGGGGTTTAACTGAGCCCCAAGTAGGCCCAGTCATGCACAGTATCTTTACTCAGCCATATTGTGGAAATATCTTAACTTCCATTCGTTCTTTGTTCTTTTTTTTGCTAAATCAGCCTTCTTGAATTTCTTTCAAATACGGGGATTATGACTCTGCATCATCATGGCCAGAAATGAACAGCAAAAATCCTCATTGCACTGAAGTGGCAAAATCCTCATTAAATCTAGAACACAAGAGCCTTGCTTTCTCTCATTCTCATTTGCCATTTGGCCTCTATTTAATTCAATTTAATAGGTTCTGAACCCCATCAGTGTTGGAATTAATTCACTTTAAGTTCAACAACTGCTAATCCAAGGTGTGCAATCATCTTTGGCCTGTTGCAAGCGCAGAGAGTTGCGGGAGTTGACTTAACATGCTACTGTGGGAGGGCTTAGCAGAGGAAATTTGCTGGTGAGACCTGATTGCTACTTTTCTGTCCTTTGAACCTGACCACCTAATTTGAATTGATGTATCTGAGGCTGTACAGCCTATAGAAGCTCCAGCAACATCCTTTTTTTCTGGTGCTTCCATGACACTGAATTTTCCTCACTCCTAGTCCATGAATGAAAAGAGGCTTCAGCTATCCTCAGAAGTAGAAATAATCTTCTTCCCTTGATTCTGACCTTCAGGTTGAAGATATGCAAAATCAGCTGGGCTTTGTCACTTCTTATCTTGGGAGGAAATCTGCAGTGACTGACAATGGGTGGGGGGGAGACAGATTGCCAACGAGGATTGTAAACTTCCTACAGGTATAGTTCTTCCACTGATTTGAGGATGGATGGACAGTACTTTATCTTCATAGTGGAGGCACATACCTTGAGATTTATATTCCACTCTATATATCTTTTGCTGAAATTGAATAACCCTGTGAAAATGCTTGGGGGACACAAGAGCTGATCTCTACTTTTTTATCCCAAAGCTCAATTTCTCAGACATTTCAGAGGGCACTGCTGTGCCACACTGAAACCAAGGATTTTCAAAATTGTATCATCTCAGTTTGATAGGAAACAGCCAAATTTTCTCATTATTTTCTCTGTAAGGAATAAAAAAATGTATTAAGGTCTAAAAAGGTTTAATATGCCTATTTTGACTTTTAAGCACCTTTTTTTTCCCTTCTGTTCAAACATATCTGATCTCGGAGCCTGTCTGGACAAATCCCTGCAGTTTTGTTGGCAATGTTTTTCATAAGTGGTCCTTCCGTCCTTCCTTCCTTCCGACCTACCTACCTACCTACCTACCTACCTACCTACCTACCTACCTATGGCTGAGAGAAAGATTGATTGGCCTAAAGTCAGACAGTGGCTTCATGTCCAAGGCACAAGAATATTAAATAGGATAGCCGTACACTATTTACCGTAATTCCCTAAAATCAATGACTTTCAATACCATCAACCATGGTATCCTTTTGCTGCAGGTTAATAAATGCCATGCCCCCCCCCCTTGCAATGTTTAGAGGCTGTTAAGAGCTGGATGGGGAGTAACTGGCTGAAAGTGGCCCTTGGAAGGACCGAATGGGGTTCTTTGCTCCATGTAGAATTGCCACCTTTGGTCTTGGACGAGGTGGCATTGCCCCAAATAGACCCAGTGTGTAATTTGGGTGTTCTCCTGAACTTGCAACTCCTGCTTGAAGAGCTGGTGGCAGTCATGGCCAGGAGGCCTTTGTACAACTGCGGGACATGTGCTAGTTATGCCCTTTCCTGGACAACCATCCGTCACTCATGCCCTCGTCACCTCCTATCTTGACTACAGGGAGGCTACCCTTGAAAAGCATCCAGAAGCTTCAATTGGTTCAAAATGCAGAGGTCTGCATGGTTTTGTGCAGAACCAGGTATACACTTGTGTCATCTCTCCTGAGGGAGCTGCATTGGCTGCCAATTTGCTTCCAGGTGCAATTCAAAGTGCTGATTGACACTTTTAAAAATCCTTCATAGCTTGGGACTGGGTTATCTGAGGGACCGTCTCTTCCCGGTTACATCCACCTGAACTACTACAGTGGGGAGGCAAGGAATGTTACAGGTCCTGTCTTCTAAGGAGGTTCATTTGGTGGGACCAGAAGAGCCTTCTCCATGGTGGCTCCCTCCCTTTGGAACATCATCCCTGTAGAGTGTAGACTGGCCCCTCACTTTAACTCTCTTTTGCAAGGCTCTGAAGACCTGGTTCTGACAACGGGTCTAAGGAATCCAGAGTGGGATGGAGCCCATCCAGTGGCTCATTTGATTGTTTGTTGTCTCCAGAGGGTGGGGGTGGGGATATTGCTTTTTATTTTTTCATAGTGGGTTTTTATTGTTTGTAAGCCAGTCAGAGTCACTAGGGTGAGTGGGAGGTCATATAAATCTTCTAAATAAATAAATATCTATTTGTAGATTTACATTTAAATCTATTTATGCATCTATATAAACCTTAGACTTACAGATTCCCATGACAAAAGAAGGGATGATGAAGTTAATGGAACCTGCTGGGATGGCAAATTAACTACCTTGACTGAAGAAAAAGTTTGTCTGTGTTTCCACACGGAAACCACATTTGGACTTTTTGATAGAAACCAAGGGAAAGGCTATATTCATTTTGTGATTTGATGAAATGTTTATGATTATAGAAATACTGGTTATTGAATTATAAATAGAATAGAATAGAATAGAATAGAATTCTGTATTGGCCAAGTGTGATTGGACACATAAGGAATTTGTCTTCGGTGCATAGGTTCTCAGTGTACATTAAAGGAAATGGAAAATCTAAAAATGTATGTATTTCATATTTGTATCTGTACTGAAGAAAGTTGGAAGCTAATCAGAATCATTGCCATCCAAGAGCCTAATGAGGATCAGGAATACTTTCAAAACACACATAAAATATTTATATGTTATTTGTATATAAACAGAGCAATACTACTGGCATGCTTTTCAACTTTCCCAGTGAAAGTGTCTTAGCACACCAAGCAAAACATTAGAAGGGAAGAGAGCCTTTGGCGGCCAGCATACCTACACGCTTCTTAGGTATCAGCCCAAATCAAGAGGGATAGAAACTAAAACTTTGATATTAATAGGCTGTCCAATATCCACAGAGGTTGAATTGCTCGTTGCAGCGATGACCACTAACAGTGATTATCAATGAAAGCAATAGTTGCCCAAATCCAGTGAAGTGGGATTACATCAACACTGAATTTCTCAACCTCCACTTTGAAGATGCGTGGACTTCAATTCCCAGAGTCCCTCAGCCAATCGTTGTTGAGAAACACTAGTCTAATGCGTTCTGGGAGAGTTACTATTAGATTGCAATGCATCTCTAATACAATTTGGAAAAGAACAAATTCCCTACGTTTAATCCTTCCAATTCTTTCTTCTCGCCCGGTTAACAGTGCAGTTTTTCTGCCGCTTCAGAGCCAGAGGCGCCCAACCCCTTCTCTCAGCCGCAGATACTACCGTTATCTTTGCTCTGCCAAGCTATTGGCGAGATTATGACATCCTGTGGCGCGGCTATTCCAAACAATACAGCAAAGCTTGCCGCTTGACAATTAGGGAGTTTCCAGCAGGGGACGCTATGACCGTATCACCGTGCGCCGGCGCCTTCCTCCGCTACCGCCACCATGGAATCCAACAGGGACGAAGCGGAGCGTTGTATTGTTATCGCGGTAGCCGCCATCAAGGCCAATCAGACCGAGAAGGCCCGCCGTTTCTTGGAGAAGGCCCAGCGGCTGTACCCGTCTCAGCGGGTCGGCGGTGAGCGGGACACCGGGAGGGGGGGGGGGAGGCCTAGATGACTGAGGCCTGGGGTAGCCGGTCTGACCTCTCACCCGCATTGCGCGTGAGCAGAAGCGAGAGTGGCGTGAGGCACCCTGGGACTTGAAGTCCCCTAATTCGCCGTGAAAGAAAAGCGCGCGCTGTGAAAGGGGGTCTTCGAGGGAAGTTTCACGTACGGCGCATGGGACAAGAGGAAGCCCGACTCAGGGAGCCGGGTTTATGTGGTGCACGAAGAGAGCACGACGGTTGTCGTTCCCTAAGCTGAACTGAGACACTACAACTCCCAGCGAGCATTGCGCCGAGGGTGAAGGGGGCAACCTCGCACCTGAGTGATAGGGATGGCCCCTAGAGTATTTCCCTTCCCCCCCTCCCCCCCAACATTACAATTCCCTATTGCCGGTCCGTGTAGCTTCTCTCCTCCTCCTCCTCCTCGCCATCTTCAGGATTCCGGTTTGGGACAGGCTTGATTTAAGCGTTCTCTCCTCCTTTGGCCTTCTCTGCTGGGGATCCGTGACCCACCTTTGCCAGCTCCTTCCCTCGATCCGCTGTAGGACTGTGCACCGCACCGCCTTTAGCCTCGATCTCGGCTTCTTTCAGATGATCTGGACTAAGCTCTGGGCCTTCGGGGCATTGGCCGGGGCAGTTGGGTGGGCAGCAGTCAAGGGAAGACCCTGTCCGGTTGGATGGTTCCACACACACAGTAGATGGGTTAATGGGATCAGGGGGTCCAACAATTGTGCTCAGTTGCCTAACTCTGC
Organism: Myanophis thanlyinensis; assembly: GCA_017656035.1. NCBI lineage: Eukaryota > Metazoa > Chordata > Lepidosauria > Squamata > Homalopsidae > Myanophis > Myanophis thanlyinensis. Next base: position 2,746 of record JAEANM010017500.1, on the reverse strand, counting down.
TTAGTTTTCATCACTCTAATCTCTTCCCTCCCACACTTGAGTGTCCTTCTCATTCCACTCGGGAAGCATTGGAACCAGCAACAGCATTCAACCTAATTGGACTTTCTGTATCCCAAACAATATATTGTACCTTTTGAGTATACGATGTTACAGACATTGTAAGGAATTGTTGCTTGTGTGCTTCCAGAGACAATTTGAAGGCTGCTGGAATATTTCAACTCTCCGGTTTCTAAGCAGCCTAGATTTGTGAAGATAGGTAGTTTTTAAATAAATTCATTATTTTGTTCCAGAGTTTTAATAGATGTTTTAATATGCCACTTCCTTCCAATCAATCCTTTATCTCACTGCCTCAGTCCTCTGCGGATTGTTTGAATCACAGAATAGTAGAGTTGGAAGGGACCTTGGAGGTTTTCTAGTCCAACCCGCGGCTCAAGCAGGAAACCCTGTACCATTTCAGACAAATGGCTGTTCAGTCTCTTCTTAAAAGCCTCCAGTGATGGAGCACCCACAACTTCTGAAGGTAACACTAGTAGTGTCTGGCAACACTACTTCTGCCCTACCTTCTCCCTTTCCCATCTTATTTGATTTTCCTGCTTAATTATTCACTTTCCACTAACTTCTCAGAGCAGTTATTTTTGAGCACTCATCCCTCAACTAAAGAGCACTTTCAAGTTCTTCATTCTCTAAATAAAGCTTTCTGTTGTAACTCTGATAAATCTAGACTTGCATATCTCTGATTGAAAGCCATAATAGAAATATTAAAAATATTGTACCCTTTTAATTTTTTAAACATAATTAAACCAAATACCACATTATCAGAAAATATTTAAATGCATTGTATAAATGCTGCCTTTCAACTTCTCAAATACCTCAGGAATAAGTGCCTCCAGAAAAAGGGCTGTGCTCTGAATAGTTATTCTTTTTTTGTTAGATTTATATTCTGCCTTTAGGTGAAGGGTTAAAGTTAGTAAACAGTACCCTGTGAGATAGGTCTCTGGCAACAAGACAGTGACTGGCCGAGATCAGTCAATGAATTTCTATGGTTAAGGGTGGACTAGAACTTGGATCCCACTTTAATCCCTAATCATGTGGGGTTTTTTTTTTAGTCCACTAGTATTTGCAAGATCAGTTAGATTTGGCTATTACAATTCTTTTTTAAAAAATCCTGAGGGCTGCTACATCCAACAATTTATTTTATTTATTTACCTAACGAGTTAGGGATAAGACTGATTATATGTTTCCTAGTCAGTTACTTTGAAATATGTAATCACTTCTACTTTCATTTCAATCATATTTTTTCCTTCCTCTTGTACCTTATTTATTCCCTTTAAATATTTACCCAAAGAGGAATGATTTGGTGAAAATCCATCAAGAAAAATACTCCTTTCACGTTTCCGCTTGCAATTATGAGACAAGGCTCATCTACATGCAGAATTATGTGTATTTACAAATTTCACTTGGATTGTGTAAATTAACTAGAAAAGCACCTTGAATTCTCTTTTTTGAATGTAAAAGTATAATTAATTATATGTTGTCTTGAACAAACAAATCAGTGTTGAAACCTTTGGAAGTAACATGTAGTACAGACAGGTTTAAAGTAATCTGATTAATCCTTTGCATAATACATTATTGTAATATACATTATTACAAGACGTTTTAGAACTGGTTTTTTTAAAATCACTTTCTAAGGACCTGAAAACTCCTGCATTGTGTATCTCAGTCATCCTCAGAATTAGCCTGTTAATTTAAACTTTTTTGGGATGCTATTTCCATTCATTGATGTAAAAAAAAGCCTATAGAATCTGGCATAACCAGAATTGCCTGCTGTAAAGATCATAGTGTTTGGACAGGTTTCCAGTCCAGATATTCTGTTTTGTAGTTATTTAAGGTTGTACAGATTAATATCAAAACTTGAAGCCTGCCCATTTCCAAATTCAACAAACCAGTATTCTTCCTATTTCCCATCGCACTACAGGTAGACCTCAACTTAATAACTATTTATTTAATGATTATTCGAAATTACAATAACACTGAAAAAAAATGACTTGTTACTATCACTTATAATCATTGCAGCATCCCCGTGGTTGCATGATCAAAATTCAGATGCTTGGCCACTGACTCATATTTATGACAGTTGCAGTCATGGAGTCTTCTGACAAGCAAAGTCACCAGGGAAGCCAGATTCACTTAACAACCCCGCAACTAACATAACAACTGCAGTGATTCACATCACAATGATGGCAAGAAAGGTTGTAAAATGTAAAACTCACTTAACAAATGACTCACTTAGCAACTGAAATTTGGGGCTTAATTGTCATAATTTGAAGACTATTAATTGTAAATTTTAGACCATACTTAAGAATACTCTCACCTAAAGTACTCTAGTGTCTGTTGCTTCATTCTATGCACGCACCCTACCCACTCCACCAATGTCCTGTTGTTGATGGTCAGCTGGTTAAAGTCACAGCTGACTGCCCCGAAGCGTTCCCAGCTGTCTGCAGACTTTCCGTATCTCAGCTGATCGCTCCGGAGCATTTTTCGTGGCTCTCCGCAACTCTTTTTTTTTTTAAAGAATTTTTTATTTTAAGACACATAACACACACAAAAAAAACCACATAACATTAAAAAAACAAACAAAAAAGAAACCTACATAACATAAAAAAAACAACAACATATATCTAAAATATGTATATCATCCAATTCAATGGTTACAGTGTATCAGTTGGTTACCAAAAAAATTTTTTGT
>JAEANM010017499.1:2808-12937 GCA_017656035.1 Myanophis thanlyinensis | reverse complement strand
TTTATCGGCTGTAAACCGCCCCGAGTCCTCGCGGAGATGGGGCGGTATATAAATATAATTAATAAATAAATAAATAAGTGTATTTTTAAATGCTTAGCTTCCATCTCACAGACTCTCTGGTTCTTCACGCCCTATCTCTGCCTCCTGTTTTGCAGTAGGTGCTTGGAGTTTGCAATATCAGAGATGCCTCATCTGACATTGAACCTCTAGCTCTGACTTACTACAGTAGCAATAAAAACAGAGGTGAAATTCAGCTGGTTCTAGCTGGTTCGGCAGAACCGGTAGTAAATGTTTGAAATTGCCCCCACCCACCTACATGAGTCCCTATTCTTCCTTATATGTGCTCCATTTTTTAAAACTTGCCTAAATCAGCTGTTTTGAGTGTCTGTGGAGCTTTCTTGATGATCCCCGCTGCTTCTGGAGCCTCTAACAGCACTTTAAAGAGCCATGCTGCAGCACGTTTGGCGCGCATGCACATGCATCGAACTGGCAGGAAAACCAGTCAGATTTCGCCCCTGAATTAAAAGATAAAAAACCATATACTGAAATAATTTCTGTACCATCCCTTGGCTTTCTTATATCACCCTCCCAACAATCTATGTTTGCTGCATATACCCTTTTTGGGGAGGTACAAAATTTTCTCAGAATTTCTCCTAAATATTTTCTGTATTCCTGAATCCACTGGTAACTCTCCTTTGCATGAAAGTAAGAGCTGTTGTTATAACAACTGAGTTTACTATAAAATATATACCAGGATTTTACACAACAGTGTAATTTTATGATCTCGGCGCCATGGACAACTGCAGGCAGGCAAATGATGAAGCGTGCATTGTGACATTGCAACACAAATTCTATTTTGACTTTGTATTGTAGTATTATGGGGACGTGATGACTCAGTGGCTAAGACGCTGAGCTTGTTGATCAGAAAGATCAGCAATTTGGCAGTTCGAATCCCTAGTACTTCATAACAGAGCCCCAGCTTCTGCCAACCTAGCAGTTTAAAAGCATATAAAAAAATGCAAGTAGAAAAATAGGGACCACATTGATGGGAAGGTAAACAGTGCTCCGTGCGCCTTTGGTGTTTAGTCATGCCGGCCACATGACCATGGAATAATCATCAGACAGTGTTGGCTTTTTGGCTCAGAAATGGAGATGAGCACTGTCCCCTAGAGTCAGGAACGACTAGCACATATGTGCAAGGGGACTTTACCTATTGTGATATTGTAACAGGTGTGGAATTTGAATTGTAATGTCCCACTGCACATTTTTTCCCATTTTTACAAAATTTAAGCTTGCTAAAGATAACTGAAATATAAGAATTCAACAATCTCATCCTGAGATCTTTTGATCTGATGTAAAACTTCAGCTAAAATGTATGTTTATGACCACTATGTATCCATCCATCCATCCATGTTATATATACCATATTTTTCAGTGTATAACACGCACTACCCCTCCCCAAAAAAGGGGTGAAAATGTCTGTACATCTTATACAACAAATGTTGCCAAAGCCCTGCCTACCTGCTGGCCCATTTTATGGCCTTTTTCCAGCCTTTTGGGGCCTTGGGGAGGGGGGGGGGGCTTTTTTAGCCTGTTTTTCAGCCATCACTCCATCTGCCTCTCTTTATTTTTATGTTGAGTACTTCTGTTCAGTATTTAATGTCAACACTATAATGAACAGTTCTATGAGATTCTTTAATTCCAGAGATTTCAGCAAATGACAGAATTTTTGCAAGTTAGTTGATCTTTGTCAAGTGTCTTGGTTATGCTATTTGGCTACATAAGTATTGTAGCTAACGTAATTAAATTGATAATACTATAATTTATGGAAATATATATTATAAGGGCTTTTGAATCTTAGTAATTAACAATAATTATTACCAGGAAAATGTCTGCTTTTGCAACAGTGAATTATTATACACCCATTAAGTACATTTTTAATTTATTTTGTTTAAAAGCTTTTAGTTAATATTTTTTATTGTTGTGCCAGAAAGTTGAAATAATGTAATATTAACTTAAATTGAGCCACCATGGAAGTTCTTAATCAGGCTTTGTAGTTTTAAGCAACTGTCTAGATTTCTTGACGGAAACACTACAAAATTGAGCAATAGAGAATTTCCATATGAGCAACTTCAGCACTTTTTTGTTTTGCAGTTATGTGGCTCAGTGACTCTGTTCCTTCTAATGCATTAAATCTGTCGATCTGCAATTTACTGGTTTAGACAGGTGTTTTACATGATTCCATTGGTCTTACTGCTAGATGAGAATAAATATATCACTTATTTTTAATAACTAATTGTTAGCCTACATATCAGATAATATGATATAATCTTGCAGGTTTGTATAATGAAACATTTTCACTGGAATAAACAATAAAGTTATCATTTTTAAATAATTATTAAATCATTTTAATAGGAAGGATGAATTTGCTTTCTTTTGCCTGAAATCTGGGTTTTATTTTTGAGACAGTCACTTTTCATTTGCCCTTTAGTTAGGATCAATGGTGGTCTAGCGAACTGACAGTGGGGATGAGCATTTGGCCCCATCTACCAACCCCAACTCTGCCCTATCCTGTCCTATATCCCCTTCTTTTTCTTCTTTCTAGCTCAGTTGAATCGCACAGCACAGCTGTTTTCTGCACTTCTGCAGTCTTCCTACTGCATTATCTGCTGCCTCAGATAAGCTCAATAGCTGCGGTTGAAGCCGCGCAGTAGCTTCAAAACTGAGAAGAGCAAGCTCACCAAATTTGTAGTAAAAGTGGTTGCATCCCACCACTGGTTAGGATTGCTATTTGCTCTTTAGAATAGTAACTGGAAAACTCTTGACTTTGCGGTGGTCTTTTCCAGATGTAATGGAGTTGAATTTTGATATCTATCCAGCTTTGGATATGCAAGCCATGAAAAAGCCAAGCTGTTAACTTTCTACTTTCTTTGTGCATGGGGGGGGGGGGTAGAGAAAAACCTTAACATTTTCAACTTGTGTTGGTATCTATATTTGTACATACTGTGTGTATATGTGTATGTGTTTGTGTGTGTGTTTGTGTTTGTGTGTAACTGGAGCCCATCTTTGCTGCCTTTTCCTAAAGGATTTATTTGCAAGTAAAAATGCTTTCAGTTGGACAGCACAACTTGGAGCCACAGCATGAAGGGATGTCTCCCCGATTTCCCAAGTTAGACATTGTAACAGCCTAATTGCCAAACGAAATAGATCTTGATTTGTTGGAAGAAAAAGAAAACATTAAAATGAAATAAAAACTAGGGAAAGGAAAGAGGGTGAGAGCTGACTAGAATAATTAAAGCTGTTTAAGAATCTGACCTGGATTTACATGAGAATCAGAAATTTGTTTTTATTTTTCCTGGCATCTAGGTTGGCTATAAATATATTAGCCAAAGCAAAGCTAAATATTAAAAATAAAATTGTGCCATATTATGATGGAACCAAAATTGATATAATTGTATGACTAGCAATTCTGATAATTTTTATTCTGTTATTGAATCACCAGGCAATTAAACTGCAGGAATGTTTGACTGGTTTATTGTTATGCTTTGTAAATGAGAATACATAGATGCACATGTGCAAAAAACATGTACTTACATAAACATAAACACAAGATTCTTAACACTTAGAATTAGTTTATGTAATAATTTTGGCATGTCATTCAAATTGTTTTTTCATAGTTGCATGCTTCTGCATAAACAAAAATGGAGTGGATCAGTTACATCAAAAGCAAGCATTTGGCTTTTGATACATTATGACTCAATGGCTCTGGTGTATAGTAAATTCTTCAGTGTTTTGGACTTTCTGTTTCATAACAAGATGATATTCTAAAAAAAAGATATTATATTTTATTCAAATGTGTCTAATATTTTAAAACAGGAATTGGTCCACTTTGGAACGGGTTTAAACTGAATCAAAGTCACCAAAATTAAGCCTACTGGTTTCTGTAAGGAGGATTGGCCAGGCATATGGCATCATGAATGCCAATTAAAAAGAAAAGGGGGATTGGATGAGAGAATTAGACTTTTTCTTCCAGGAAAAAATTGCCAGTTGTACTTAAGGAAGGAACAATTGTGATTCCATCATTAACAAAAATGAGATAGACAGTTATTAGGAAAAAGTAGCAGCTGGGTTTAGGGAAGGGATCTTTCCTCACTTCTCTCTACTGAATCTCTATCTTTTCATGCAATGCGTGATTGACATTAAACACCTCCTGTCCTAAATTCTCAGCGACAGGACCAGCAATAAGGAATAGAAGGAAGATGGATGGAAAATAATTTATTCAGGAATTAAATAGCTTTTCATAACCAAAAGAATATTGTTGGTTTATGATAGTAATTATTATGAAGGATTAAGAAAGACTGTATATATTGGGACTTTTCGGAACAAATATCCATGGTGTCAACCCTGAAGCTGGCCTGACTGAGGCTATTTTGAGATTTCAGCGCTGACACACTGAGAAGAGCGACAGGGAGGGGGGAATAGAGATAGTTGGGATGTTGTAGCAAAACAAAATACTTTCTCTTGGAAACCAAGGGCATTCCTGCAGGTGCTCGGAAGGAAGAGACTGGAGTCAACTGGACAGTATCTTGATTGGACCATGTGACTGGTTGTTTTGAGAAAGTGAAAAATTTTTACTTGAAAATCGCAGGAATAATCAGTCGGTTTTCACCAGCCTGTGCTAATATGACATATACAATATAATTATTCTTTGAGGAATCTACCTGTCTCAGAGTTTTGTTTGCTGTGGGTATGTTACTTGGAACCCTGACACATTGATTCATGCTATTAATGTGATATATTTTATGAAGTTATTATTAAAAATGGTAACAGCCATTTTTAATATTTACTGATATTTACTGATGATTATAGAATTTATAATCTGAGACCGACACCATATTTGTTGTTGGCACACCATAAAAACTGTGTGAAAACATTTTAGTTTACCATTACCACATGGTCTAGAAATACTCCACAATCTTAATCTGTTAAACAGAGTGTAGCTCAATCCAGTGCTACTATTAACAGAAATGGTTGAATTAAACTCATTGAATCTAGCTTCTTGTTCCTCAAATTTTACTGATGCAGAAATAGATTGGAGGCCCATCAGTTTATTTAAAGCTAGGTAGAAAGAGTATTGATAGTTTTGAATTTTGAGTTGGAGAAAACTGAGAGTATGATGGAGTGCAAGAAAACAAACAAATGGCTCATCAAGGAAATCAACCTTGAGTTCTCTTTCAAGGCAGAAGTGACCAGACTTAAATTGTCCTGTGCTGGGAAAAGTTAAAAAGGCGTTGGAAGAAATATCCATCTGCGTTAAGTTCCAAGTGGAGAGAAAGGCACTGGAAACATGGAGGCTAATTGGAAAGATGGTTTATTGATGAACAGGACCACATGGGTTTGAAGTCCTAGGCAGCTGAACACATGGAGTAGAGAGAGAGGGTTATTTATACCCCCTCTTGGGCCTTGCCCTTGAGCTTCCTGTTCCTGTGCAAGAAATGTATTTTATTGGCTATGTATTTTATTGGCTTATTTCAGGGGCTATGCAGGGATCTACTTTGTAGGCTGACTTGAGTCCCAAGCTTGGCTGAAGCTTGCTGATGCAATGAAGGGGCTTGTTTGCAATAGTTATTGTGAATGAATGGCTTTGCCCTGGTTTGGATCTTGAATGAGGGCTAATTCCATCAGCTGAGGCTGAAGGTCTTTAGTCTTGTAGACAGGCTGGCACCAAAATATCTGCTGGGGGCAGGGAGCTGAGGCTGAGTTTCTGTCTCCCTTGAGATTTCTATTTTTCTTTTAGGGAAAATATAATATTCTGCGGTTTTAAATATTTCTCAAAGTATTTCATTCTTCTGCTGGGGCTAACTTTCTACAAAGCAAAGAGGGAAAGATGAAGACCAGCAACTAGGTTGATGGATTTAGTTACAGTGATGGTGAGTTACTGTAGGGAGACTTGAAAGACCAAGAAAAAAAATCTATCTATACCAATACTTCTCAAACCTAGGTAAATTACCCCAAATTTTGTAAAAGTGGTTTTTCTTTACAGGCATAAACCCATTACTTAGTCACACTAAGGATATTTAAATTGACTTAAAGTGCTTTAGATGCATTGGATAAAAAGAACTTTATGATAAGTAGTTTTGGATAATGAAGGAAGCAATTTGGAAAGCACTGATCTATTGTGGCTGCTAGAATCAACACCAAGTTAGCAAAGTCTACCATATCTGGATTACAAGCTTTTACACAATCAATTGGAAATGGTATAGAAAATCTGCTGCTGTCTCATACTCATCTGCATTTTTATAATCTAAATATGATAGCCCTATTTTAGCAGAAGAAAAATTCAAATATAATTTCAATTTATTACAATCATACATGGTACAATATGCAGTGAAATGCTTACTCGCGACTGTGAGTAAGTTAAGGAAAAATGGGAGGATAGGATAGGAAGTAAGTTAGGGATAGTTGGGAAGTTAGGAATGAGATACAATTGTGGTTCCTGTTATAGTCCTGAGTGTTCTTGTGGTTCTTGGTTTAGTGTTCATATTGCCTGTGGAAAGAAGTATAATACTGTAAATACTGCTAACCTCTTTGTATATAGACCAAATAGCAAACTTGCCTCCCCCTCCCCTTTGTTGCTAGGTAACAAATGTACTCAGAACAGTTAATTATCACTGAACTCTGAGGAAAGCCAACTATTGTCTTTTAAAACTCTCACATATAATCCTTTATTTTAGTCTTGCATCTTCACAGCTTGAGAGGCAAAGAGATACCATGAACAATACCATAGCTCAGTTTTCCATGTTAATGTGAGACTACATCAGGTTTTTTAGCAAGTTTATACAGTAGCCAAAGAGCATATGAGCTAGAATTGAACCATAAAGCCCAAAATGTTTTCCAACTTGATTTTCTAAAATGTCTCTTCTGGGAAGCATCAGAGTTACTGCAAAATAGTGTCTCCAATCCCCTTCTTGATAAAGATCGATAAGATCACCTCAAAATATATTATGGTTCACGTTATGACAATTCCAAGATTGGGTGCACATTGAGTGGTACAATTAGTTCTTGCTTAACAAACACTATTGGACAGACTGGCAGCTCTGTCACAAAAAACACATGGTTGTTAAGTGAAACTTCATGTGACCACACTGGACTTACGACATCACTTCCACCACTTGCCAAATTATGTAATTGTAACTCTTTAATAAAACTTAACATATTTAAATTGAAAATACAGTAGCATTCATACCTTTATTTTCTTTGTCTGATCTACCTCAAAGGCCTAACATGAAGATGGGCAACAGTAGAATAGGAGCTCCCATACACCTTTCCTGTGCAAGCTGCACTGGCTTCCTGTGGCCTTTCGGGTGCAGTTCAAGGTGTTGGTGCTTACCTTTAAAGTGCTCCATGGCTTGGGACCCGGGTACTTACGGGACCGCCTGTTGCCATCGTCAGCCTCCAGCAAACCAGTGCGTTCCCATAGGGTTGGCCTCCTCGGGGTTCCATCGTCGGGACGGTGTCGTCTGACAGCCCCGAGGGTATGGGCCTTCTCTATGGCAGCACCCTCCTTGTAGAACGAACTCCCTCTGGAGATCCATATTATTACGGATCTCCAGTGTTTCCGACGTGTCCTGAAGACCCATCTATTTCAACAAGCCGGCCTGGCCTGATACCTTGGGGTTTTAATTTAAATTTAATTCTGTTTTAATTGAACTTAATTTTGTACTAAATTTTTTGTTTATATTTTAACTGTCAGTTTTTAATTTATTCTAACTACATTTTAAATTATAATAATACTGTTTTTTTTAATTAGACAGCCATTATTTAATTATTTTAAATAGGTTTTAAATTGTTGTTGGTATTGTGTTTTTATGGGCTGTACACCGCCCCAAGTCCCTAGGGAGAGGGGACGGTATATAAATTAAATAAATAAAAATAATAAATAAATAAGTGTCTGCTTTTTCTTCTCAACTCCTGATTACTTAGACTTCTTCCACTCAGTAGCTTTAAACTGCTTATGTCCTTTGATGAAACTGGCTATATTAAGAAATTGCTGCCTGGATATGAGCCTCATTAGATGGATCCAGACCAGGACATCAATTCCACAGGAACCATAAATTATTTTTTTTTAATTGAGATTGGTTGTGATAGCATAATTTTGGAGGATTAGTTGTGCTGTATCTCCATTTCCTTTTTCAATGCATTAGTGAGTCATTTCTGAATGTTATCTGGATGTTCTGGACTTTAAAAACACTTCAGCTGCTTTTGTTTAGGCAATAGTTCTTGCATACTGTATCAACATCATCTTCCTCACTCTACACTGAGTCTCAATCCATCCTTCAAGTTTGCCAATGATGCCACCCAGATATGCCATCCAGGTGATGCTGATAATGGTTTCTGACTGGTGGATTCTACTCCATTATTTCTTCCAACTAAATGTGAATTGTTTTCTTTTCCATGGGTCACTGGAAATTTCCATTGGTGTATATTTTGAATGAGTCCCCTTCAGATAATTGTCTTTTATATTTGACACCTAGCCATTCAGCACATCCACTGATGGATGGATTAAAGAAGAAAAGTCCAGAATTTTACCATTTGTTGTTCAATTACTTGGATAGAAAATAAAAACTGGAAAAACTCTTGTCAATTTCATCAAATAGGAGGAAGAGGAAGAAGAAGAGGAAGAGGAGAAGGGAAGGGAGAAAAGCAAGCTGCACCATTTCACTGCTTCATGGAATGCATGTTAAATTTTTAAAAAGTCTTCTCTAACCAGTTTTATCGTTACTCAACATTTTGTTCTTTTTTTCCATATGCATAATGGAATTATTGTAGTCTAGTCTGCAATTTTTTCTTCTCTCTTTTTTTTTTTTTTCATCCAGGTCTTGGAACAACCATGACTGGGGTGACTGAGAATCTCCACAGAGTTTTAGCTAAACAATTTGGAATGAACACAATTTTAATGGTGTAAGAGTAGGAATGGATTTCCAGAGGAAAAATTGCAGACTACAGAAACCAGGAGCAGTACTCAAGTGCCCCTGAGGACACGGATAAACCTCCAAGTGCTTCCACAACCCTCTAAAAGGATACAAATGACCAGCTATCTGCAAGGAATATAAATCCTCCCATTCTTCACTATCCTGTCAGAACTGAAGAAGCTTCTTGGATGAGAAGCAAAATGTCTTCAAAAGAAAAACAAAAAACAAGAAAGTCCAGTTGCCTCCTGAAAAAGCATCTTTGAAATAACCATGACCTGGATGACTGACAATATCTACAGAGGTCTACCTTGAAGGGTTCACAGATATATAGAGAGGAATTGTATTGCCTATGATCTGACATACAAAGGTCAACAGGTTTCACACACACAAATGTGGCCATGTTCCTCTCCTTGTAGACAGATAAGCCACCAACTCCATGATAGTAACAACTAAATAAACAGAGAAATGAGGAGATTCCAATATCTCCATCCAGCAAGCAATAGAGGTAAAGGTGTTAGGTAAAATTAAAAAGCGCAATGAAACCAGAATGCCAGGTCTGTGGGAAACATTTCTGAAGCATAGCAACATAACAGGGCAATATAATTCAAGCTAGCCTTCATACAGGGATGGTGGCAAGCTGATGCTGATGTCATCAAGGCTTCTCACTCGCTCAACTGCAGCAGATGAGTCAGAAGGAAAAGCCCTCAGATTGAAGTGCATTTTAATGAAAGTGATTTGTTATTACAATTCTTTTAAAGAATAACTTTCAACAAAGCCTATTTTTGGCTCACCCAATTCACTCATTTTTTTACATATATTTTGTTTTTATTTTGCCTTACAACAAAAACTACACACACACACACACACAGCACAGCACAGCACAGCACAGCACAGTGCTACACTACATTACATCACACTACACTACACTACATTCTGCTCCATCTTGGGAATGAGCTTGGTCAACAGGTAGAGTGTTAAAACACTTCCTCCCTAGCAGTTCTCAGAACATATCTATGGTTACACAAATGGTTGCTTTAGTCTGGCAAGATTCTGTCTATAGATGAACAACAATAAAGGAAACTACTCAGAAGTAATTCCTCATCTTGTTCTTGATACTTGGGGCCTGACATTCATATATGTTCTCTCTCTCTCTCTCT
>JAEANM010017498.1:0-12937 GCA_017656035.1 Myanophis thanlyinensis | reverse complement strand
GAGCCAGTCATGCTGGCTCAGGAATTCTGGGAGTTGAAGTCCACGAGTCATGAAGGAGCCGTAATTGCCCACCCCTGGGTTAGGACATACTTTTTTGTCAGCTGAATCAGTGAATAGATGGAAAAAGACTTGGGGGGAAAAAGTGGAACTTTGATCTTATATATGTTGACGGCAACAAGACTACTGTATGCACAAAAATGGAAGGACTATTTTGATTCCCACCAGGGTGGATAAAAATTGATGATTTAAAAAAATAAATAAAATGGGATTTTTAAATTTTAAATCAGATTTTTTTTTTTTTATCAAATTTATTTTAATGCTTTTGGAGTAAAACCTATCTAAAGACAGTTTTCTATTTAAGATACATTAATAATTTAGTTTATTCAGCATGAAATGGAACTTAGTTATGTAGCACGAGGCTATATATTCTGCAATATTGGGACTGTCATTGAGTCAACAGCAGGTCAGAGAAGGAGCCGCTGCAAGACAAGATGACATTTGCTTTTTAAAAAGTATGATTTAAATCGACATGATTTAAATCAATCCACCCTGATTCCTACTATGGATGAATGGCTACAGAAGCTAATGGGAATTGGCAGAGATGGCTACATTGATTGTTTTGATCAAAGAAAAAACTATTAATACTGTTGTTGCTACATGGAGACCACTTCTGGCCTTTGTGCTTGAGGTGGAAAAAGTTAAACTTTGATTTTGGGTTTTACTGATTATACTGATTTGTTGTGATAGAAATGGCTAGTTTACATTATTATGGAAAAGCAAAAAGTTGAGATTTGATGTTAATACGTACTTCATTCTACTGCAACAGAGGGAGCCCGAAGTCAATGCCTTTTTTTTCTCCCTGCCCTCCTCACTTTTCTTTCCCCTTCTCCTCCCCACTGTGTCCTACAATTTGCTTTTATATTTTATTCTATAATGTTTTTTTAAAAGAATCAGTGAATAGCACTTTTAGCTTGGCCATGAGGAAGAGACTATTCAGGAAGAGCTTCAGGTCAGGATTGGTACCTGTTTACAAAGGAGAACAGTTAAATTCTGTTACATCCTTTAACAGCAGTGTTTCTCAACCTTGGCAACTTTAAGATGTTTGGACTTCAACTCCCAGGGGAATTCTTGGGAATTCTGGGAGTTGAAGTCCAAACATCTTAAAGTTGCCAAGGTTGAGAAACACTGCTTTACAGCAAGCATGTAACAAACAAGGAGTTCCATATATATAATGTCATAAACAGAAAAGGGCCAGGCCCTGCCTAGGCCAATATTTCCGCCTCATAAAAAGCTTATTTATCTTGGGAGGGCACAAAACTACACACAATTTCGATATAATAGAAATTATATAGGAGTGGGTTATGGGATGGGTGTGTGTGATTCTTCACCAAAAATCCGAACAGTTCCGCTAACCTCTGGCTTTCTTCCTGCTGACTCCTCTACTCAGAAGTAGCCGATGGGGAAGTGGCCTCTCGTACCCAGTAACCCCCCAAAAGTCTGTACTCAGTCACCAAACCACAGACTGGTCCATTGCTTTTCAGTCCTCTGCGAGTCCAGAAAACGGGACCCTAGTTAAACCAAGGCCATATGTCGTCGGGACGCTGCCAACAACCACTGCCCCAAACAGAAAAGAGAGCGCCAAAAAAAGAAACAAACAAACAAAGAAAGAAATAAATCAAGAAAGAAAGAAAAGCGCCCGCAATACGTACGTAAAGCGGATCCAGACCCCAAAGCGGATCCAGAAGGAAAAGCTGCATGAATTCATTGCCCGGGTCCCCAGCACAAACACTCCGCTTCCCGGCCTATCGCTAACCCCCTCCTGGGAAACTGGGCTAGCAACTGACGCTCTTCCCAAAAGCGGCTGGAGCGAAGAACCGGGGAGGGAAAGGGAAACAAGCAGGCCCACGTTTCCTCGCCCGCAAACGTCTGAAATGGGGCAGGGCGGGCGGGCAAGGCGGGCAAGCAGACGACCACCCTCCCTCCCCTCCCCTCCCCTCCCCTCCCCCCGGCGCCCCATGAGAATCCCTACCGTGGTCCTGGTTGAAGCCGGCGAAGAGCAACCCGTTCCCGTGCGGATTAACGGGGAGCAGGTTCATGGCGTCGGACGGACGGTGGGAAAGGCCGCGGCTTGGGAAAGAGGGTCGCTCGCTTCACACCATCAGCCGAGGATCAGCGGCGGCGGCGGCGGCGGCGGCGCCACGATTCCTTCCGGATTAGACGAGGAGCACCCCGAGCGCAGAGCGCATCGAACGGCTTTCCTTGGCTTGGTGTGGAAGAATTAGCGAAGCTGTTGAGCGGCGGCGGCGGCTTCCCCGAAATCAGTAGAGTCAGTACTCCATAACTGTAATCTCCGGGCGATTTGCAGTCGCTGCCTTGATCGCAGAGCGCATCGATCAAGGAAACCCACCCGGCTGAGCGCCGAGCTCATCCACGCTTGAATTCGCCCGCTCTGGCTTGGATTTTCGGGTGTGAGCGGCGGGCTTGACTTTTGGCAGCGGTGTGAGTCCCCTCGATGCGCCCTTCCTACTTTTTGAGTAAAGCCGCCGCTTAGAATTATAATGGGAAAACCCAAGGTCGTAGTAAGCCGAACTGCCGCTTTCCTTACATCGGTTTTGTGTGTCCCCCCCACCCCTGCTCCTTACAAAATAGGTAAGGCTTTGGAGAGCGAGGAGTGGGCGGTAAGACGACACCCCCCCCCCCCCAGTTCAATGCGGCTGCACTGAGGTGATTTGGGAAGGAAAAGACGAGATTCTTAATTAGATAAAATCCCACATATTTGGGGGGGGGGGATTAAAATATGCTTATTTAGATCCAGTATAAACGGCAATAAATTGTGGGAAAATTGTGTATAAACACAGGTGGCTAGCCTGGTTTGTTTGTTTTTTTACTCCATTCCCTCCAAGCCACCTAATGTATCAGTCGTACTAACAACCTAGGAGTTAGTGCTACTGAAAGCACTCAGGTCACTTTCCCAGGCGCATTCAAAGGATAGCTGGGTGGGGGGAGAATGGAGAACAGCTAAATAGGATAAATAGAATAGATAAACAATGTAAATAGAATGCAATAATACTTCTATTGGCTACTTGCACAAGGCTGGAAATTCTGCTAGCTTTGAAAGTGACAGTTCCTTGCTAGTTTGGGTAAATTTATAGAGGTGGTATAATTTTTACTCTTGGAGTTAGCAGAGGCTACAGCTCTTCTAACTTTTGAGTGCAGTGAGCACATGTGCCACTTCATAGTGCTTTAAAGCCCTCTCTTTAAGTGGTTTACAGTAAGCATATGCCCCAACAATCTGGGTCCTCATTTTACTTGATTCAACTTGAACGTCAGGATCGAACTCCTTGGCAGTGAGCAGTCAGCCTGCACCAGGTACAAAATCTCTGTAATCTTGTACACCAGGGATGTCAAAACTCACATCATGTGAAGTATTGGGACTCCCCCCCCCTTCGCTAAACCCAGGAGGGGCAGGGGCAGCACATCTAGCCCCTGGGCTGCTAATTTGACAGCCCTGTTGTATACACAATAGTAGGGCTCCTTGGGAGGAAAAGCATAAATGATTTATGGAATGATTTACAACCCTTTCAGCTTCCCATTGATTTTGTTTATGGAAGCTGACAGGGAAAGTTGCAAATGGTATACATTTGACCATGACTTGTTGCAACGTCATAATGAGCCAGGTAAATGAGCACCTGGATTGCTATCATGTAACTACAGGACTGTGCAAGACACAAGTTCATAGACTGGTCTTAAATGCGCTGTTCAGTGGAGTCATAATTTTGAACTGTTACTAAGCAGTGGTTGTAACATATGGATTATTTTCTCTACCACCACTACTACAATGAGGCAGCACAGCAGGACTTGAGGGGAATCAAAACTATAAAAAATGTAAAAAATGTAATATAATAATGAGGTAATTTTGCTCTGATAGGAAGAAGAATGCCAGTTGCTACTGATATATCATGTAAGAATTGTGTTTATGAAAAATGGTAATGATGGCAGACAACTGAAATATAGCACATATAGAGAAACCTCTCCATTAAAGATATTATAAACTAAGCAACAATAGCAACTGCAGCTATGGTATAGTATTATAAATAATTAGAAGAAAGAAATCAAAGTGAAAATCGAAGCAAAACTATATGAAAAACAAATCCATTTAAAATAAAAATTCAACTGAAAAAAATTCCTTATCTGCAGTAAGATCATTGTATTTCCTCTTATCAATTTCTAAACCATTCAAAGCTATTCAAATGTACTGTATTTCGTTTGAAACTAAATCATTTGTAGGTCATATTTTTAAGCACTACTTTACTTACCATAGCATTTATTAGGGAGGAAAAACATGATAGTTGCATTTGTTCACCAATAGCAATAAAGTTGTCTGTCTGAAAACACCATTATTTTAAAAATGTAAATAAATTCACTTTATGACATAATTCAGGCTATTTATTTCAAGTCTTTCTGATCACTTATGTTAAAATGGAAGGAAACTGGCCTTTATTGCAAACGAATTATAATAAACATTATTTGTCTTGATAAAGGAAGAGAGATTTGAGAAAGCATTTAAAAGCTGGGAAAGGAGGATAAAATATTTCAGTTGGAAAAACACACAGATACGTTGCAGGATTTATTTTTATTTTTAAATAATAGTGTCCTTTCCTGATAAAGCAGCTTTTCAAATTACATTTTTTCTTAGGCTATAGCAAATATGTCTTGATGTCTTTGGCTTTTTTACTATATAACGATCACTAGAATATCTAATACAAAAATGTAGATTTACCAGAAAAATAAACATATAATCCACAATTTAATTCTGAAACATAGCAAAAAACTTTATCAAATGTTTTATACATGGATGAGACAATTTCTTGTGCATATTACATTAGTAGCTTGAAAGTCGTGCTTCAGAATCACTCAATAAACTGTACAAAACCAGAATCAGATGCTTTACTCAAACAATACTAGAATAATGTCACTACTTAATCTTTTACAATGTATACAATACATTGTTGTTTAAAACTAGGTGGATCTACAATTGACTTTCATTCTAATGGCAAATAAAATGTAGTAATTGAGCAATATTAAAAATTAGCCACTTTTGAGATTCAGTGACACAAAAGCTCAGTATTGTGATAAATTATTCCCTTTATAAAATACACAAAGATTTCATGCACATCAAAAAATTGATATATATAAAATCCAACATTAAAGTTTCACATTCTTCTGTTTGCACAGAGCGCATCATATATCTGGAAGCAGCATTATTAAAAACAAACGTTCTAAAATATTTCTTCTTTTGTCCTGTTCCTGCAAAGCAATACCTACATATAATAGATTTGGCTACTGAATTAGTCCTTGTGATACAAGGCTGGGCAAAGGTTCCCAAAGATAGCTTAGGAGATTTTACAACTATTTCTGACACAAGGCTTTGGAGGGCTCTGAAGCGGACGGATGATTTTGGCTTTTTTCAGGCTGTTCCTTTTGTTATTGTTGCTGGCGGTGAGAGAGTAAGAACGACCATGCATCATTCTAGCATTTAGGCCATTGGCCATGGAGAATGACTTGAGATGGCTTCGTAAGGCAACAGGGAGCGGAAGTTTGTCAACCAGGTGCACAGGCGTGCAGGAAACTATGGCACGGCAACAAAGATCTTGCAGACTCAGGACTGAAACATAAAACAAGAAACATTAGACATTAAAAAGATCTTAACAACCACATGGTGGCAGTAAATAGCTAGAACTGTGTAAGTTTTAATAGCCGTGTCTTTATTCATTTCACTATTCTTGAAGTACCACCCTAATCCTGCACTGATTCTTCCCATTACTATGGCTTGCTTTCCTTGATACAAATAACCTTGCAGATTTTTTTGGACCAGAGCCTCCTAGAAAAACTCCCAAAGCTAAATAAAATGATAAGAATAGTACAACTGCATTTCTGAAAACCTGGTTTGCTGCCACTTTTATCTATGCCACATCCTTCCTCATTAAGGAGAGGTGGCAGTGGAGTTCTGCAGTGCCACATCTTCCTTGCCTTTTCCTTTTGAAGGAAAGGGTGAAGTTTAAATGAAGCTGGGCCTAGTTTGCTGATGCTCTTGTTGGCTTTGCTTTTGGTCAGCCTTTTATCTTCAAGGAGTAGGATGAGATGTGAGGGATCTGGAGTCACTTCTGGTGGGGTTTCTGCAAAATTACTGGCATGATGGACTCAGCAGGATTACCAGGAACTGCTGTATGTCAAACTTAATTGGGGAATGCATAGGGTAATTTCTGATTATTCATCTTAAAACAGGAAACATTTACTAAGTGCTGGTTAAGACATTAAATCACAAGTAGGTACCAAAATATTTTTTGTTCATTTTTTTCATTCTGACTAAATATATAACTAGCATACACAGGAAAGAAGTAGGTAGATTTCTGTTGCTTACCCTTGTTTGGCCTCCACAGCCGGTCCATTCCGTGTCTCATTAACACTATTCTTGCAAGTTCTGTAAAGGACTCTGTGATATTGAAATTACAGAGTGGGCTTACTTCAAAGAATGTCATGCCTAATCTTTCAGCATAAGCCTGTGCCTGCTCAGTAGACACTTGCCTTTTGAAGGCCAGATGCAGGCGGTTGCCAACCAAGATTTTGGGTACACCAGGAGCATGCTGAGAAAGAGAAACAGAACAATGTTGATTTCAAAACATTTTCTTCGTCAACATGACTAACCACACATCGTTTATTCAGGCTAGCTCCATTTTCTGAGTTTGCCAAACTATTGTATGTGGAGTGGGTTCACTAATATGCAAAATCATAAGGTCGTTATTTGGGGTTATCTTAAATATTGTATGAACACAGATGTCTAGTTTTAAAATATGATTGATGTCTTCATCTGTAATAGGATTCTGGCCAATTTGTGATTTATTCATCAAACCACAATAAAATGAAGCATGGCTTAATGTAATACGTAGACCAGGCTACAATCAAGTGCAGAAAAATGAAATGGGCTACACAAGGGAGAACAGGTAGGGAAATACCATTTCCTATTCCCTATGTTGAAGAAATAGAACATTTAGGATCTAGATCCAATTATCACCTGCTCCAAGAATGCCATCTTTTTGTCTTTTGCTTCCCTGAAAGGAGGTCTAGAACAGGGGTGGGCAATTACGGCTCCTTCATGACTCGTGGACTTCAACTCCCAGAATTCCTGAGCCAGCCATGCTGTAATTGCCATAATTGCCCACCCCTGGTCTAGAACCACTGCTTTTGAAACACTGATGAGAGGAAGGACAAATAGTATGTAATCCATACACTTTGAAGGAAAGGGAAGAACTTAAGGTTGATGGAAATGATTGAACTTGATCAAGCCTATGGAAAAATCTTTGAAGACAGACCACTTTTAGAAGTAAAAAGAAAATTCTGCTTCATCGTACAGCATCGTATAGGACTCTTTCTAGGAATTGTAGCACTGTCTTAAACACTCTTAGTTTTCTCCTTACTAAGTTTCTGTTCTTCTCCACCCAGAGTGATTTAGGGAGCTGTCCATCCATACAACCAAATACAAAAAAAAATATTAAAAGGCGTGTTTTGTTGACTAAGCCACAACTGCCCAAGTTTGCAAATCAAAGCCATGAATCACTGCTTACAAATTACAATGACTGAGTTTACACCAGGTCTGTGCATTTTGTTTTAATTAAAATTACTGTAATTTACCAGTAGGTGGTAATCCTAAATTCAGAACTCTTTTCCATTCAGGTAAATATTTATATTCATTATTTGATATCTTACCTCATCTATCTCCTTTATCCATCGATCAATGCCATCAAATGACCAGCGATTTGTTATATCATATACCAGTATCACACCCTGGGTGAATGAAATCCATTTAAAATTAGTCTGACATATGGCCAAGTTTAAATATGCATCGTACAATCTTATGTAATGGTATTTGATGACGTTATAAGAAGTAATGTTGAACAGATCTGAACTTTTCTGTAAAACATTATATTCAGCACAAATGTGTACACATTTTAAAAAGTAGGACAATACATTTATTACTTTGCTTCCCTTAGCAATTCTTATAATTTCTCTCTGCCTCACTGATATAATTCAAAAATCAGAGTATGTGCTTACCTGAGCACCTCTGGAATAGGAACGAAATATGGTACAGAATCTGCCTTGTCCAGATGTGTCCCTGAAAAGGATACAACACATGATTAAAAACATAGTCACTTCCACTGTAACAGTGAAGCACTATAAACAGTTGTCTGATTAGGCCACCTGTTGAACAAATGCATATTAATGATTTTTTTCAAATTTGCCTTAATCTTCATTTATCATTTTACATTTATTATTAATATTCAACAATTTACCAAAACTGAAAACAAGATATTTGAATACAAATCAGTGCATGCATTATAGTTTATTCTGTGCATATCTGTGTACAACCCTAGCTGAGGACAAAGCTCACTCACTGTCAATCACTTTCACTTTATCATCAGAGAAAACCCATCAAACAGGTCACTAGTGCAGAAGATGGGTTGTATTAAACAGGAACACTGCAAAACTCCCTCCAGCTTTACCCCATGCCTTCCACCTACTGATCAAAGGAATAAATCCATCTTTCTAAACCGTAATCCAATCTACCATACCACACTACACTTTAAAGGGAATTATTGATAGTTGTTTTTCCTGTGATGCTGGGTGCAATGGGAACCAAAGCTAGGGAAATCCACCATCACTTTTCTTACATTATTGGACTACATTAATTAAGGTCTGCCCTGTTTGCAAGGTTCCTTGTTGGGGTAGAATGGAGGTTGATAAAGGAGGCAACCCAATTTATGCTGGGCTTTTCTGTTGGGTGAAAGATTGTTGAGTAGCACCTGAAGACAATCATCTGAAAGAGCTCTGGGTAATCCTGTCCTTGGTCTGTTTAATGTTCAGAATAAAGCCCCACTCACAATCTTGTTTAGGAAATATTCTGAACAAATAAAATTGATAGGATAAAAGTGCCCTCCTGTTGTGACCACAGTTCAGTGTAGCCAAAATACTCTTACCATTAAATAAAGGTTTATTATACTCCCATCCTCCTTAGGCATCCTATCAGATTCTAGAAGTGGACCATACTTAATTTTGGTTAGGATGAGAGCTACTTACTGAGTTTTTACATGACTCATGTGATCTTATATCCCAAGTGCAATTGTTTCTTATTATAAACAGTTTCCACAACACAGAATATAATCCAAAGTAGTTACCAGAGCTGCAACTTTATTCGCCGGCCATCCAGAAGTATTGTTGTTGTTTTGTAATCAATACCTGAAGAGAAAGAGTGAAGTATTAAATAGTGCAAATGTTGCACGAAAACCTTTAATATATTATATAATAATATCAGATTTTTAAATTAAAAAATCCAGTTCTATGCTACAGATGAAAAGTAGCAAAGTCCCCAGGTTTTCAAGCTCTATCAAAACATTGTAAAGTCGAAAGATACCTTATTGTCACTTTTTCTGTGAATACACTGGCACACGTTAAAAATGAAATTTTGATGCCAGCTCATAAAAATATGTGAACGGGCACTCACACACACACACAATTCACACCCATACACTGCAAAGACGTGCCAGAGACACTAAGAGCTGTGCTAGGATTTGATGAAAGCTGATGCTGGCTGTCTCTTGGACACATATTTTAACATTCCATATTTTTGTTTTGCTTATTCTGTGGTGGGGATGAGCTAACAGCTTTGCAACATTTACCCACACCCCCGTGTTATTTATTTATTTAAAAGATTTGTATGTAATCAGTAGAAACTCAATCTGGTGTAGTGGTTGAGGTTGTAAGTTCTAGTCCCATGTTGAGCATGAAGCCAGCTGCATGAATTTGGGCCAGTCACTTTCTCTCAATCTTAGGCAGAAGGCAATGCACTTCTAAAATAACCTTGCCAAGAAACCTGCAAAGAATTGTCCAAGCAGTCTCTGAGAACGGGACACAATTGAATGGAAGGAAAAAAATTACTCAGTGTAAACTCCTCTCCTGGGTTAATATTTCAGATGGTATTTAAGAGGTAGTATAACACTAAAATCTTCTCCCTTAGCTTATAGCCTCAGCTTTCTTGAACCTGAACAAATATTTATGTTTGCAGAAAGTGCCCGGTCCTCTGAGTCCTTTGTAAATCAGGAATTCTAAGACTTCTGTCCGCAGAGTTGTTTTTAGTATCCAAGTACCCATATAGACACATACAGTTGGTCAGACTCAGACTTACTCTTTGAAATGGACATTTTTCTCTGGGGATAAAGGAGATGTGTAAACACAACTTGAAATAACAGAGTATTACTAAGACACCTTAAAAATACAACATAGTTTGGCATCACCTAAAGTCTTTGAGGTTTAAACAGAACCCACGGATAAGCTAAATCAATGGAGAAGCCAGATTCACTTAACAGCCGGGTTAGTAACTTATCAACTGTACTGATTCATTCAACAACTGTAGCAAGAAAGGTCGTAAAACAGGACAAAACTCATTTAACAAATGTCTCACTTAACAACAGAAAATTTGAACCCAACTGGTCGTAAGTCAAGAACTACTATTCATTTCTCTAGACAAGTAAGATATTAGCCATGGTTACATTAACATATGATGAAATGCTCACATTCCAGAATTCTGCACACTCACCAGTTATATATACCATGTTTGAGACAATTTGCATCTGTAATTGTTTGTAATAATAATGAGGAGCCAGTAGATGTTTGAGTCATGCTGTAACTAGCAGAATAATTTTTTTTCATTTAAAATAGCATGCCCATACCTGTGCCTTGTGACCAGAAACACATTTTAAATTGAGAAATAGCTCATCAGTTATGAATTTCTTAAATATTTAGTCACTGTCACCCTTTATAAGTGGCTGGTAATCTCTCATGGAATTCTGCATAAAATCTTTCATGAAAATCACAGCAGCTGTGATCACAGGCAAAGCAACTGCTCTCTATGATCCAGGATTGTTGTCTTTACATAATGTGATAAATTCTACTGTATTTTGTTTTTAAATACCAAACCTACCATTAAGTAGCCCATAGGATAGCATGTAAGCATCTGTTGTTGAACAGGATGCATTATTAATTTATTTCTAAGTAAGACACTCCCACCAAGAACAACAGAATTGCAATCTAAATTAGTTGATTTGTGGAGCGTGCTTTAAACAGTTTATTTTTATTCTGTTCAAGTAAAAATCACTGGGATCACATACAGTTCCCTTTTAAATGTCATCTCTTCCTCTGTTGTAGCAACACTGATATGGTACTGTACCACCCACCATGATTCTGAAAAGATAACTTAACAAAAAAAATCTTACTGTGCACAATTACGGTAACTATTAAAACACAGTTGTATTAGAAGTATGATTAGCCAACATAATAACTAATTTTATAAAATAACTACTGCATGGAGAATGACCATACTTGTATGTATTAATGAAGATGCAGTTGGGCTTCATTTTGTGCTACAGGATGCATTTAATTTTCTTTGTCAGGCTGTAGTAAGTTTGATGGTGATGTCTCTTTAATTGGCAAGGCCTATTTTTCACTTTTTTAGAAAACATATTCAGCCGATATACAAATATGACAAAAGACCGACTATTTTACATTGCCAAAAATGGCTATTTTGCTCCTAAATATTGGTCATGCCCACTATGGGATTTTATAAATGGGTACATATTTGCAAACAAAAAGAGGACAGATTGCCCACCTGTGATATAAGGAAAAAGAGACATTTTAAGGCTGCAATCCATTGGCCATCTACACTGATTCAGTTAACAGCATTAGGACTTCCTTTCAGATGTTATTGCAATGTTTCTACTGTTTAAGATGTTATTGCAATGTTTCTAAATTTCAAAGTACTGAAAAATACCAGGGACTGCCATTGAGCATTGTTAAAACCCTACTTTGTTGTAAAATTACTGCATGAATATAGATGTGCCCATTCTCATTGACTGAATATTGGGGTTTTTCTATAAATGATTGCCTGAAGGATATCTTACAGATCTCATTGAGAAGCTGTGGCATTACTGTATGTTCTGTTACACAAGCTGATAGGGTTCAATTACATATAGAGTATGACAAGAAAAGCTAGTGTTATGCAGAGAAAATTGGTGATTCAGAGAACTCATTGGAAAGCGTACTGCATTTGTTAATATCTCCTTAAATGCATATATTCCTGGTTTCGTGTGGTGAATGAATAAATAACAAAATTATAAACAGTAATACCAGTATTTAATTCTGTTTGAAAAATAGCATGTTGGATCAAAATTCAAACTCTGAAATAAAATTCTGTGTAGTATTTTTAAGTAGACATGTATAGAATTGCCCAACCAGTGTAATTATAAAATATCTGTATGATTTCACTACATATAAAGGGAGGAATATGCTTATTATGAAAAACGAATTTCCCGTCAACTCTGCCATAATACTTAGAAGTTAAACCTGAAAAACTTGGTAAAGCAGTCTAATATTTGATGACAGTGCACTGCAGCTACAAATCCTGATAATGGTCAGAGACTATTACACATCTTACATAAGTTTAAAAGCAAGTCATGGTTAAGAAAGCAATCAAGTATCTAGATGGCAAGTACTTTTTCCATATTAAACATATTAAGTAAAGCCTTAGTTTAAATGGTGCCTGATTATTTCATCCCTCTTACTCTTTTTACCAAGGGCCATTGTAATGCAAACAAACTTTGTTTTGCCATTCATGGGTATAATTATACAACTTCCCTCCAGTGCCTATGGTACAATATGGTATGCCACAAGCAAAGAAGATTATTTGCTGCTATTTCTCATCTGTCTTAAAATTTTATTATACAGGTGAAACTCAGAAAATTAGAATATTGTGTAAAAGTTCATTTATTTCAGTAAATGCAACTTAAAAGGTAAAACTAATATATGAGATAGACTCATTACATGCAAAGCA
>JAEANM010017497.1:0-12937 GCA_017656035.1 Myanophis thanlyinensis | reverse complement strand
AAGCATTTCACTGCATATCGTACCATGTATGACTGTGTATGTGACCAATAAAATTTGAATTTGAATTTGAAAAGTATAAAGACAGCTGTCAATTTATTTGATAGTAGTTACTAAAGTAGAAGAACTACAATTATGTTTAAAACTATTAGAAATATAATAGAACTATTATATATAATTTAAGGATAAAAAGAAGATAAAATAATGTTATCTTTCTCAGGATTTCAATAACAACCTACAAAGTTTACATGCAGTAATGTTAGCATAATTTCAGTTTAGTCTTTTGACTGCTTCTAAACATTGGGCCCCATGAGGTTTTCATTAGAAAATAATATCTGATCCAAGTATATGTGCAATGACTTTGGTTTCTGTGCGAAACAAAAATGTCCACTTGGAAACACTTCACCTCAACCTTTACAAAAAATGACCCCATTCATGTGGCTGCAGACTTTTCAAATACACAATGCCCCGTTCTGTGTTGTTCCAAATGTGAACAGCAATATTTACAGAAAGAAACAAGCAAATACTTGCATGTTTTGCTCATACTGAAATCATTAAACATTTATTTATTAACTGAATTGCAATAAATTTCACTAAAGGCAGCTGAACAAAAGCTAACAAAATTCTTTAATGATTCATCTGAGAAATTAGCTTTGGGATAAATCTATAGATAAAAGTTTTTTAAACAACCATGCATACTGAAAGTACTTACTCATCCAACAAAGGGTGCTTTGGGGTAAAAAAAATTAAGAAAGGTTTAAGTGTATGTTCTAATAAGGAATAATTTATTCTGTTATGAAAACACTCAGACACTTCAAAACTAAATGAATCAATTAATGTCACTGTCTATTCACTTTTGTCTGAAATGGTATAGGATCTCCTGCTTAAGCAGGGAGTTGGACTGGAAGAACAGTGTTTCTCAACCATGGCGACTTTAAGATGTTTGGACTTCAATTCCCAGAATTCATCTTAAAGATTGAGAAACAGGTTGAGGACCAGGTTGAGAAACACTAGAAGATCTGCAAGGTCCCTTCCAATTCTATTTTTATTGATTGAACAAAATCAAACAGAGATCTCCTGCCCATACAACAAAAACTACTTGTAAATGTATTCAAACCAGGACACCCCTCTCCAATCTTTCAAGCAGTGCTCTCATATATATTTATTTCTCACATTCACTCTTAATAGCACAATATATCTACTTTAAAAAATTCTATTTCTCATCCACCTACCTGGTGGGCAATGACAGTCGGATGGTACCTCTCTTGCTGTACGTAGTTTGGCTAATCCTTCATTCAGTTTCTGCCAAGAAAGCAAATATATAAATAAATAAAAACTAATAGCCAACAAATGTGATCCATGCTATTGTTAACATACAACTCCTAGTCATTTTGAAGCCAAGTCTCATTGATTTCAATGAAAAAATTAAGGAAATATTTAGATCTCTTCGACTGCAACTTCCAAGACTTGGAAGACACCAGTATTTAGTTAATTTTAAAATAATAGAATATTTCAAGCCAAATAAACTACACAAACCATCCCTCTGATCTTTTTGTTCCTTTCAATTATTTTATATTTAATGTGCAATATTATTTAGTAATAGTTGAAAGAATCTGTTCTTTACCATTCGTCACATATTTTCGCCTAGAGACTGTGTAAAATCATTGACTGAGACCCAAATAAAGCAGTGGTATCCATATATGCATACCATGCACAAAAATGATATGCATTTTTAAACTAATTACCTTTATAGAGGATTGTCTGTTTGTAGATGGGATTATTCAGCTTTCATGTTTAAAAAAGGAAGAAGCTAGAAAACAAAGCTTCACTGAATTTAGAATACTTGTTTCCACTCACTTTTGAGCCTCTACGCAGCATCATGAGTAGATGAGTAGTAAGCATCAAATCAAATAAAGCAAATAATAAAGCAAAAAAGAGAAGGGGGAGAGATTGAAAACTAGAAATATTCATGCCAAATTGAAACTATGCAATAACTGACAATTCAGCACCCCATGAAAAAAGTAACTTATAACTTCCTGTTGCACCACCTCATGTCTATTCAGGCATTAGAAAGGAGTTAGGACAAATTACTCATTCTCTTCCTCCCACAGAATTAACAAAAGCAACCATTCCAATCTAGTTATTGTGGTGGGAATACCAATGCTGCTTTTCCAGCTTGTACTATGAGCCCCTGAAAACTTCATTTCCAGTTTCAGAACAAAGATTCTGGACACATTTGAAATAGCAAAGGTTTTATAAAATTAAGATCCTATCCCTATGATACTATTGAAAACTAGATGAGACATTATTCACCTGTTATAATGGTGGCTCAGCTCAGTCTACAGAGAAACTCTAGAATGAAGCAGTTAGGCTGGAAGATTTAGAAAATTGCAAAGAAAGCTCTACTTATATATTTATGTAGCTCTGAAATATGTTGACACTTGCATTATGAATTGATGAATTTGTTTACATGGATTGGTAGGGAATCCAATTTATATAATGAACTTTAGGACTGGGCAAATCCTTCCAAAAGGTGCTGCTGAACACAATAGAGCACTTCTTTTTGGGCTGTAGATTCAAGCTGTCTGCATACATGCAGTCAGTCATGCACTCTGTCTTTTTCCCAGCAAAGAAAAGTGTATAAACATGCAGGAACATCTGGAGCAGCAGCACCCAAAGTAGTTGTGAAGGCTTGGAAAAAGATATGGCTGCTTTAACTATTTGAAAAATGGAGCTTCATATATACTCCTCCCCTGAATTCAGAATCATCTCCTCTAATATACAACAAAGTAACAGGTTTTTTTTCTTTAGGACTAAGGCTGAGAAGTCAAAGAAGAGAAAACACAACAAACTGCTCTTTAAAAAAAAACACAAGTTGTTCTGGCCCCTAAGCATTTTTCAAATGCAAAGGCAAATTCATCTAAGAACTTTCTAACTGTGGAGTGTCACCTACAGACGTGCTCTTGGGACATTTTGTGCAGTACAAGAATGAGGTATCATACTCTGATGCCCTCCTTTAGAGCTCTCATCTTTCACTGGCATGCCATCACTGATGTCTCTGCGATGACATCCATTCTCTTCTTTGGCACTGACCTATGACAACTAAAAATAACAGCTTGGTAATATAGAAAATAGACATTAACATGTTTTAGCATGAAGAGCAGCACATATATCAAACTTTATTCAGTCCTCCACTGAACGAAGTAAATTTAGAGACAATTGCTTTGTCCTTACACTAGTCAAATAATACAAAACACTCAGATCTCCTGCTTAAACAGCAGGTGGAAGATTGTTAAACAATTACATCTTGTATACCATCTGAAGTCGTTTTTTGGAAGAGAGGGCTTAATGGATGCCTTTGTACTTCACAAATCGTGGACCACATAGGGCAGCCCTTGAAGACTGGCCAACCACATTATTTGGCTCTGTAACTGGCGTTACAGTTACAGGAGTACTAAGTACCTATATGACATCTATGTGACATCACTACTGCAGATGCAGCAATGATTGCCAGGTAGTTCCAAATGCAGCTCAACGTGTAGGTTTTCACTTTTAAAACCATACCTAGTTTAAGGCTTGTATATCATCTTCTCCAAGCTGAATATTCTCTTTTGGCATGGTCTGTCAGAAAGGGCTTGCTGTGGGCCCCAAATCAGACAAAATGCCATCTACCTGTGCCACCTTGTAAATATATGAAATTTGTTTTTTAAACTGCATGTTATAAGCTAAGAAGATATTTCCATGTGTTTATCCCACCAATTGTGTTATAAAAAGATCCATCACATAAGTGCACATAGAACTTATGCAAGAAGATACAGATCAAGTTACGTGATCCAAAAATTCCAATGTCTCTATATAAATACAAAGAGTATTCCAATGTCTCTATATAAAAATTGGGCTAGAAAAAGATGATGATGATGATGATGATGATGATATACTAGCAATATGAATTTCAACAGAAACAAAAGCACAGTCTTATATTTGGGTAGAAAAAAAATCAAATACAGGTATGATTATAAAGTGCAGGGGAAATATCATATTCAAAAAGAACCTGTATCTTGGTAGATCACAAAATATGAAGCAACTGTTATTATATATCTGCAGAAGAAAAACAAAAAGAAAAAGAAAAAGAAAAAACTCTACACACTCCTAGACAGCATCAAAAGTAGTGTTACAGTAATGTTAATGATAATCACTGTGTCTCTTCATTCAACATTGATGCATTCAGTTTTGAGCATCACACTTTAGGAATGATACTGGAAAAACTGGAGCATGCCCAGAGGAAAACAAGAAAGATAAAAAGTAGTCAAGAATGAAAACTACATGAAGAACAGCTGAAGATGTTGGGTAGTTTAGCTTGGACAAGACAAACATGCAGGAAGGCATGAAACTTTATTTTAGGTATTTGAAACTGTTTTGTCATGGGAGATTATAGAACTTCTTTCCCTAGAGAAGGAAAAGCTGTGGAAGGCCTTGTATCAGAACTGGAGAAGTGATTCCTACATTGAACGGGAAGATGGACTAAACACCCAAAATTTATTTCAGCCTTACAATCTATAACACTATGAACTTCCTTTTAAAACCCAATACTTCACTCAGTTTAGGAATCATAATAATCCAGCCAACAGGTTATCTAGTTTTTCCTTGAACATATTCAGTGAACATGAGCACCATCTTCCTTGATAATTACCTCCACAGTCAAGTTGCTTTCATCCTGTAACCTAAGATCATTCTTTTGGGTCATTCTTCAGGGATGAAGAAACAGATCCTTTCCTCTGATGGAAGTTTTTTTTTAAAACTAGCTATGTATCCCCTTAATTGTCATGTTATCCAGCCCACATAGTTTCCCAATCCAGAATGTTCTTGAGTACTTTTATCAAATGCTCATTGAAATCAAGATTCTTTATGGCCATGGCAATCTAATCTTGAATGTTACAAATCTAAAAAAATGTCAGCTGCACAAGACCTACTCTTGACTAATCCATACGGGCTTTTGATAATCACTACATCATTATCAAGTTATCTGCAAACTGATTGTTTTATTACTTGTTCTCGAATCTTCCCAGATATTGATATAAGCCAATTTGTTTCAAGGTGTAGAGAGTCACAGAAATTAACCTATGTGGAAAGAATATAGAACAAGGTAATAAAGTTTTAGGAAAAACATAGGCAGGCTTTCAAGATTCTGTTACTATAGTGATTAGTCTATATTAATACAATTCCAGTCACCCTGAGTCTGTTTTCTAATCTGACCTACCCTGAAGGGTTGATAAAACTTTCCTAGATCCTCCTTTTCCCGTTTTTGAAGTCATAATTTCCTCTGACATTGCCTTCTTTTTATTGTCTATTGTATTTCTCAACCATAGCAATTTGAAGACATGTGGACTTCAACTCCCAGGATTCCTCAGGCAGCATGATGACTGAGGAATTCTAGGAGTTGAAGCCCACATAATTTCAAACTGCCAAGGATGAGAACCATTTTGGCTGTTTTCTGGGATTTTTTAAAAGTAATACATAAAAGTTCAGCCAGACCATTCATGTGTCTGGAATTCTATAGTACAACGTTCCTGTAGTATTGTAGGATGTAAATCATGCAGCTCTGGAGATTTAAACTCCTTCAGAATAAACTGATATGTCCTGACTATCATTCTCTTTCTTAATCTCAAGCTTCAGGCCCCTTCTGCCTGATACAACACATGCCTTCTTGTTCATAAAGCCTGAATCAGACTAGGAATTGAGTAGTTTCACCTTTCTATTTACCTTGTGTGCTAATGTCTAGCATTTTGCTGAGCAATTTGTATAAATCTTTTTTATTTTGAATGTATCTGAAGACTCTTTTGTTGTTTATCATCACTCACCAACTTCATCTTACTTTAGCCTATCTGAGACTATTTCAACAATTATGAATTTTGTCTATTTTTAGACTTTTTTAATCCTCCATATGAGTTCTTTTTGGCTTCAGACCTTTAAATAACTAAATCTTGATTCTCTAATGAATACATTAATCCCCATATTCTTCTTTGTATGTCAATTTAAAAATGTTTTAGAAAAGTCAAAGCATACCAATTCTGTACTCACTCAGAAAAAGAAAATAAACTCAGCAGGAGACCTAATAAATGTAAGATTTATACCAATGGTTCATTGATTTAGCATTACTGTATGTCTGAACCAATCAAATTTTTTAAAAGTTCAGCGACTAAGAAACTATTCTCAATCATAAACAAAAACAAAAGTCAAATTGTAGCTAAATAGGTTTGTAATTTCCAGTTAAATGAGAAAAATAAATCTGCCATCTTTCCTTTGAGTGTTTGTATAGCATCCACTGCTTATATTAGAATTTCCTTTTTTCATAATGACTATTTCAAGAAGGGATTTTTCATTGCAATATCACTTCATTAAGCTGCAATTACACTATTGTACTATAGTAGTAATTTCCCCATTTCTCTTGGCTTGTGTTCCTCTATTTATAAATTGCAAGCCAGTAAAGTTGGACTGAAGTAATCATATTGTATAGACTGGCTACAAAATTCAAAACATTGGTAGGAAAGTGCTATTTATAGCTGGACTATACTCCAGGATATCTTACAAGTTATCTTGTGACAGTTAAAGAGATCATGAAGAACTGTGTCTTCTAATTGAACAATTACCATATTTGAATGCTCTGTCAATAACACAGCAAACTTAAGAATCCAAAGGAATATTTATTCATATTCTTTGGAACTACAGTACCCATGTTTAATCAATGTTGTAGTTCTGCAGAAATTTTGTTTTTGAAATAAAATTTAAATTCCGTTATTCTTTTCTTGGCTATTTACAACCAACATTAGACAGCATATAGATGTTGCTGTCAGATTCTCTCCTGGTTTTGTTTAAATGTTAAGCAATTTCATGCCAATTTTCCAGTCTTGGAGATATAGCTACAGACTGAGAAATACTATAAATTGTTTTCCTCTTTTGACATAGATTTTGCATCATGTATCTACATCCCACACACTTCTGGTCTTTTAAAGAAAGAAAACTATGGATAATTTGGATAGGATTAGAAAACATACCCTGAAAGAGATTCTTAGCCTTTCTAATTCTTCTCCCAAAGTTGTAAAATTTCATGAGCAAAAAGCCCCAAACACTATAAACCTGTTAGATAAAACTTACAGTATTTTATTTACCTATCTATATTTATAACCAGCCCTAATCCTGAAAGAAACCAGGCACTACATCGTCAAAACAAACAAAAATCTGGAAGCAGAAATGAACAAGGGAAAAACATAGAAATGCAGTCCAATGCAAAACCTTAGACAAACTCTCTCAACCAATCAATCAGCTGGGTTTAAAAGGTTCATTGGAATAAAGTATGGTATATATAACTGATTTTTGAGATGTCAGCAAAGCAGAAGCTTCACATACCTCTGGAAAGAAAGAATTCCAAAGAGAAGGGGGCTGAGAAGGACTATTATTCTGTATAATTCCAGATATGAATTTTACCTATTTTAAAATAATAGTCATCCTGGTTTATTGCAGAAAAAACACTGTAAATTTTTAATCCTTTACTATAGCATGCAAATCAGTTGTCTTTCCATATGTATAACAAATGTCTTTGTTTTTATAGTGTCACAAGCTTCGGTCCTCATTTCAGCAATTACCCTATGAAGAAGCAGAATCAAGTTGTCAGTGGTATCTAACGTTTTGTGAAGGCACAGAACAAATAACTGGGCACTTAAGTCAGTCCATTTGGCTTCCCTCTTGTCAAGCTTAACTCCTGGTAATTGTATAGACATGTTCATGTACTTTTCTTGGCAACTATACAAAAGTGGTTTGCCACTGCATTCTTCTAGATGGTTTTTCTAATTTTATCACCTACACTACAACCCAAAGGACTTTCTATTGGACTTTCATCTAAATATTAATCTGGTCCATGTTTTGTTCCAGATCAGCCCAGTTCAATGCTAGAAAGGGGCTGTCTTAACTGTAACAGATAATTAAACTGAGATTAAAATTTGTGTGAACACTGCCCTAGTCCAATCTGTGTATTAATTGCCAACCAATCTGCAAGAGCCGGCCCATGATTTGCACATCTTTGCAATCCTATTTAGCACACTTCATAAATTCAATTAGCTTCACTTTACACTTATTAGGAGGCTCTCCCTTTCCTGGGAAATATTATCAAACTGCTTTTAATTTTAAGAAAGGTTATTACTGGAGCTTTCCCGATGCTACACAATATGATAATCATTAAGTTTGAAATGTTTCAGCCATTTATAACATACCACCTCTAACCCTAACACAAAACCCTCCAGGTATGTCTTAAATTGGAATCCAACTTGGCATTCTGGAAAGTCAACTGATCACTACAATGAAGACTGTTTTGAGCCCTGCTGTTACAGAGTTTAAAAACACAAGGTAATGAAGTAATCTAGAAATCCAGATTTCACAAATGTGTATTTACAAAAATGTACAAAATTAATTATACCTTTACAGTTTTGTGAGTTGAAGTGCAACATTTCTGGAGAATACTACTAGTTTAAAAGAGGTGTGGAGAGACCTTGACATCCTCAAAGCACTTTTACAAGTTTGGAACTCTAGCGAAGGAAACATTCTGTACCTGCTCAAAATATACATTTCTTTTACATTCGTCCAAGGGAGTTGATTAAAATATGAAACAAAACCAAAACCAAAAATGATGGTAGGAAAAGCAAAGGCAACCCATCTCCAAAATGGTGCTGAGAAAACTGCATGAATGCGGCCACCAAGAGTTAACCTCAACTAGAGGATGTCTTTACTTATATATTGTAGAGCTTGCAATCCAGCTATTAAAACAGTGCAACCTGGAAGATAATAGCTGGGTCTGAATCCCTGCTCAAACATTTTAGATCACAGGATGCTGGGCCAAGTCACTTGTAACATGCTAATGGTTTACTAAACTAATTAAACCGCTGTGGTTCTCACAATGTATTAAGCAATGGATCATCTCCCTGTAGTTTAGCCGCCCAGGAGTAACAACAGGGAGCAGGTGTTGAGGATAGGGTTTTCACCAGGTCCCCTGCTCTTTGAGGAAACGTAGGTTAAAAGGTTATGCATGGAGTTCCACAATGCAAAACACCTCCCACCAGTGTTATCATTTGGAGAAGCCAGAGAGCAGGGTCCCCTCCTCCAGCTTCCAGGACCCAGTTGTAACGGCCAGTTACAGCAGAAACGACATCCGATGCTCTGGGAGGCACTTTGAAGACCTACAGCTATGCAGAGTCCTGCCGCTTCAGCAGATCGCAAGCGACGGCGGCGCCTTCAGATGCCCCCTCAGCCTTGGATTAAGTTGTGAGGTGCGACGGGGCTCTGCCTGCATTCTCGGGTCGAGCCCCGCGCTGTCAATCAGAAAGACGTCCGCGGCAGAGAGTCAGCCTGCCTGCCTGCCTGCCTGCCAGCCAGCCAGCCATTCGCAGCCCCTTCCTAGAGCCGATGGGGCAAAAGCCAGACTTTTCTTCGAAAGTTTACTTGAGGCAAGCGGGCGAATAAGGCAGCCTGCCGCCGCGCCCTTGTCCCCTTGGCCTCCACCCCGCCCTTCTCAGCCCTTACCTCCCGGAGAAGGTCGTCCACCTGAGGCTGAAGCGCGGCGAGCAAAGGCTCGGCGGCCAGCTGTTCTCCGGGGCTCCAGGCGCGGCTGGCCAACTCTTCTTCCAGGACCACCAGTCGCCCTTGCAGCTTGGAGGTCTTGGCGCTGAGGAGAAAGCAGGCGCCCACCGAGAGGAGCGAGAAGATGAGCGAAAGGATAACGGGGGCCCGGCCGACGCTTTGGGGCGCAGCCTCGGGCGCCTTCTCTCGAGGCCCGCTCATCTCGCGCGGGCGCGCTCCGCGAGGTAGAAGCAAGCCGGAGAGCGAGGGAGCGCTCAGGTCCTCCCCGGGGAGCGGCTGCGGCGGCTCCTGCGGTCCTCTGGCTGAGGAAGCGCTCGCGCGGCGGCAGCTCTTGACACCCGTTGGCCGAGCGAGCGGGGCAGGAAGTTTGGGAAGCGTGGCCTCTTCCCTAGCATGGCCCTCCAGCTGCGCGGGGCGGGGGCAGGGAGGAGGGTAGGTGGGTGCCTGCCTGCCTGCCTCTCTCTCGCTCTCTCTGTCTCTGCCCCCCCTCTCCTTCAGCCCTCTGGCACTGGGGAGGCGGGGGCGGTGTCCACCACTCGAGGCTCTCCTTCCCCGGGGATTCCGAAACGGATAGTCCCACTCCCCACCCCGCGCGCCTTCGCGGTCTCCTCCCAGCCCGGGTCAGAGCTGCGCCGAGCCCCCCAGCTCAGAAATGGAGAGAGGACTCGAGGCTGCGAACGGGACCCCTTCCCCTCCTTTCTGCTTCTTCCCGCCCGCCCCTCCACCCCTCTCCCTCAGCCGCGGAAGGATTCTCCTCAGCTGATGGGGTGCTGGTGGAGGGTCTCCTCAGTCATCCCATCAGTTTCTCCTGGGCTGGGGGGCAACGAGAGCGCTAAAACTCTCTTCCCCGAGTAGTGAATGAGTAGTGTCAAAGTCTTATCAGATGGCCTGGAAAGACTGGAGTGTGCCTGTAAATGTGCCTATCCCTCTGCTATTCCCATTCTCGGTGGCATGGGATATGTTCCCTTGAACTTAGGTGAGGTTCACTTCTGAGTTGGCTTTGCTTTGTAAGGGATGGAAGGGATAATTAGTCCAAAAATGAACTATCCATCCAAAAAGTATGGGAAGGTACAACTTGAACTACCTTGAACCCCTATGAAGTTGTTCCTTCAGGTAGTTTTTACTTATATATTATAGGGTGTGTGGGCTTTAATTTCCCAATGGCTCCATTCCACTCCCCTCCCAAAAAAAGACACCAGATGCAATTTATAACCCATAATATATAACTTATCATAGTGGCAAATATATGTATCTCAGGTGTAGAATGAGAGTTGAGGTCTCTGAGCTTGTGGATTGGTTTACGAATGTTTCATTACCAGGCTTAGTAACATCTTCAGTGGAATTTAGGGAATGTCAGTGGTGGTGTTCTTCTTATAAGGATTTTGAGTGGTCAGTAGGTCTTGTGAGGTCTTGTGATGGGAGAGTCAAGACCCTCACCTGACATAAACCAATCAACACCAACACTGATATTCCCTAAATTCCGCTGAAGATGTTACCTAGTCTGGTAACAAAACGTTTGGAAACTAACCCACAAGCTTGGAGAATTAACATTTATTCTTATATACATTAAAGAGACCGTGTTACTGTGATGGAATTGTAGGAAGAGCATGCCCAGCATTCTGTGTCAAACAATGGGCAGCGAGAAGCTCTTTAAACCTAGATGGGAGGCTGAGAGCCCTCTTCCATTGTTACTACCTAGGGCTGCCTATAATCAGGATGTAGTAGACAATCAGTATTCATAGCAATTGATATCCTGATCCTCTATAATCTCCCACAATGCCAGTTACAAATTTTATTTTAACTGAAATCCATTTAAAATATCCTGAATCTCTCTGCATTCAATTTTAATGGAGGATTTTGAAGTCTAAGGTGAAGAGAGAAAACCTCATTATCTAAGCTCTGCCTGATTTGATGCACTTTTATTCTAAGAGCTTTGATTGCTGCAGCATAGCCTTTCTTTGCAGATGAGTTTCTCTAGCCCCTAATAATTTTGATTGTCATTTTTTTGCACCTTTCCTAGTTCTAATATAATCCCTTTCAAGGTGTAATGATCAGTACTCTGAGTGCTAAAAACATAAAGTTTCCAATAATTGAATTTCTCTTTGTTGTGGCAGCTGTACATAGTTACGTACATCTTCATCAAGCTGCCCACCATGACTAAAAGATCTCTTTCCCGGTGTTACTAGTAAGAACTCATTAACGTATTGGTGACATTTTATGTCAACATATACCACTTCACACTTGTTCACACTGAATTTAATTCTGTCTGTCTGTCTGTCTGTATGTCTGTCTATATCATTTTTTAGAAACCTTCCATCTCCCTCACAGAGGCATTAAAGGTGGTTTATAACACATTTCACTCAGGAGGCTTTGGGAGATTTTTGCAGTCCAGTTTTGATGTTACCACATTTAATAATTTGGTTTCATCAACCAACACAGCTATAACTGCTCAGCCCTAATTTTAGTTAGCTATTGTTGTTTAGCTGCTAAGTAGTTTGTGTCTGACTCCTCATGATCCCATGGACCACAGCACACCAGGGGCCTTTGTCCTCCACTATCTCCTGGAGTTTTCCTAAATCCATCTTCTTTGCTTCAATGACATTATCTAACCTCCTTTTGCCTTCCATCTTTCCCAATATCTTTCCCAATGAGTCCTCTGTTTTCATTTGGCAGCCAAAGTATTTGAGCTTCAACTTCAGTATCTGTCCTTCCAAAGAACTGTCAGGGTTGATTTCCTTTAGTATTGACTGATTTGATCTCCTGTCTCAAATTTACAGACTATTAATTAGAAGACTTCAGTTGCAATAGACATTTTAGTTCACACATCTATTGTCTAGACCACAATCACTAAACTGAGAAGCCCAACACTGCTCATTTTAGTTTAGATTAGTTCATCAGATTAAAGCCCATGGTGTCTAACACATTCTGAATAACAAATTAACATGATTTGCATCGTTTTTACATTATTTACACTATATATGAGATGTAAGATAGAGGCAAGTGATGTCAGATATATTTTTTGGATTCAACAGGTATTTGACTTTAACAGACATTTCCACCTCCCCCAAATCCTCCATAAAATCACACATGCAAATAAACAATAGCAATTACAACACTCCCTGGAGGATTCCAATTTACATCAGCGTGAAAATTGGCCATTTATTCCCATCTTGGTTCCTGTTCTTCACCAGTTGTCAATTAACGATTGTGCCTTCCTCCTACAGTTAAATTTAAAGTTAAGTTCTTTTCATCAAGTCTCATTCTTTCTTGCATTTGCTTATTTTTTAATAACACTTTCAATATTTATTTATTTATT
>JAEANM010017496.1:0-12937 GCA_017656035.1 Myanophis thanlyinensis | reverse complement strand
GTCACAAGGGCAGAAGTGACTGTGCAAAGAGTGCCCCGATCCAGAAAGGGCCGCAACTGGGCAATCCTACGGACCTGATGGAAGGCCCCCCTGGAGACGTCCACGATATGGTCTTCCAACAACAGCAGTACATCCAGGAGGACACCCAGATTGCGAGCCCCTTCCGTGGAGACAGAGTCTCCCCCCCATGACCAGCGATAACTCAAACTGGCTGTATCTGGGTGCAGGAAACCACAGCCACTCGGTCTTGGTCGGGTTGAGCCGAAGCCTGTTATGACCCATCCAACTCCGCACTGCCTCCAGACAGCAACCATCACTTCGACGGCTTCGTTGGGGTGGCCCAGGGTGGAAATTTACAGCTGTGTATTGTCTGCATATTGATGAAAACTCACCCCAAAGCCACGGATGATCTCCCCCAGCGGCTTCATATAAATGTTGAACAGCAGTGGTGAGAGCACTGACCCATGAGGCACCCCACATATTAGGGGCCTCAAGGTCGACCTCTGCCCCCCTGCCAACACGAATTGCGAGCGGCTGGAGAGGAAGGAGGAGAACCACTGAATTATGGTGCCTCCAACTCCTAACCCCTCCAGCCGCCACAACAAGATACCATGGTCGACGGTATCGAAAGCCGCTGAGAGGTCTAATAGGACCAGGACAGAGGAACCACCCCTGTCCCGCGCCCTCCAGAGATCATCCACCAACGCAACCAAAGCCATCTCAGTGCTGAACCCAGGCCTGAAGCCTGATTGGAGAGGATCCAGATACATCGCATCATCCAGATGCCGGGGAAGCTGTCGTGCCATGACAGTCTCAACAGCCTTCGCCAAAAAGGGAAGGTTGGAGACTGGCCTATAGCTAGACAGCAAGGCTGGGTACAGGGATGGCTTCTTGAGGAGGGGCCTCACCACCACCCTTTTCAGGGTGGCCAGCAGGGACCCCTCTCTCAAAGCAGCATTAATAATCCCCCAGAACCAGTCCTGCGTCATCTCCCGGGTAGCTAATACTAACCAGGAGGGGCAAGGATCTAAAAGGCATGTGGTGGCATTAAGGCTCCCCAGCAATCTGTCCACTTCATCTGGGGTCACAGGATCAAACTCAGCCCAGATAATATCATTCAAGACCGCCCCCCCTCCCCATCTAGATCAGCCCAGTCAGAGTCCAACCCGTCCTGGATCTGAGTGATTTTATCCTGCAGAAAACAAGAAAAATCCTCGGCCTGTCCCTGCAAGAGATCTTCCCGCTCCCTAACCTCAAGAAGGGAGCAGGTCACCCTAAAAAGGGCAGCCGGGCAGTTTTCTGTGGATGCAATAAGGGCAGAGAAGTAAGAATGCTTCGCCGTCCTTATCGCCACTAAATACGTCCTAATATAGGCTCGCAAATGTGTTCGGTCAGACTCGGTGCGGCTAAACCTCCAACCACTCTCTAGGCGTCTTTTCCGGCGTTTCATCTCCCTTAGCTCCCCAGAAAACCAGGGAGCCAATTGGGATCAATGCCAGACCAGAGGCCGCAAGGGAACGACCCGATCAAGGGCCCCGGCAGCCACCCTATCCCAGGTGGCTACCAGGTCCCCAACAGGGTTGTGTGTATGTGTCTTGGGAAATGGCCCAAGCTC
The DNA here is from genome assembly GCA_017656035.1 of Myanophis thanlyinensis. Lineage (NCBI taxonomy): Eukaryota > Metazoa > Chordata > Lepidosauria > Squamata > Homalopsidae > Myanophis > Myanophis thanlyinensis. Next base: position 11,322 of record JAEANM010017496.1, on the reverse strand, counting down.
CATCAAGAACCGCTCAAGATCCATCAGGCACCTGGGGTGGAACCATTTTAATGGTCCGCCTCCCTGTGATGGGTGTGTGTGGAATGGAAGTCTAGCCTAAGGAGTGAATGATCTAACCATAACAGAGGCTCAATCAAAACATCCCCTAAACCCAGACCACTCTGCCACTGTTCTGAGATAAAAACCAAATCCAAGATGTGTCCCCCGGTGTGAGTGGGGTCCCGAATTACTTGGGTCAGGTCCATGGCTGTCATGGAAGCCATGAACTCCTGAATAACCCCCGAGGTCAGGCCGGCAGATGGAAGATTGAAGTCCCCCATAACTATAAGTCTGGGGGTCTTCACCGCCAAACCGGCTATAACCTTGAGGAGCTCAGGCAGGGCCGACATCACATGGCAGGGAGCCAGATATGTGAGCAGTAGGCCCATCTGAACCCTAGAACCCCACTTCACACACTGGGATTCACATCCGGATATCTGCAAAACAGTCACTTCCTTAGGACATAGAACCTCCTTAATAACAACTGCAACCCCACCACCCCTCCCCAAGGCCCTTGGCTGATGGAAAACTCAAAACCCAGGTGGGCACAGTTCAACCCCCTCCGGACCCACCCAGGTCTCAGTAATACCAGCCAGGTATAATCAGTTCTTGAATGAGGGGGGCCTTGTTAACAATAGACCTGGCATTACATAACATCAGCCGTAGGCCTAGGGACCGAGAACACAAACCACCCAGGGAACGGGATGTAGTTAGGGAGTCAGAGCACGTCACCGTATGTAACCAATGGGGACGCGCTCCCCGAACTTGATATGGCCCCCTATACCCGTCATAGTTGCCCCTCCTGCTGACCATGCTAATAAAGTGTATCTCATCCCTGGAATCCCGAACCTCCCCTATGCGCCCAACCCTCAGCCTGGCCTTAACCTCCAACCTCCGTCTAAACCACCCCCTCCCTAACCCCGGTAAAAAGTTAATAAAAAATTACCCGATGTATGGGTCGAATGGGGAATAGATATAACAGGATCACAATCCCTGAAATCTTCGCACCAGCGCAAATGTTCATCACTCCGGCCTGCTAAAACCTGGTTCTGCCCCTGTAGTTGTTGAGAGTCCGAGAGTTTAAGGCAGGCCAAGGCCGTTGAGGAGGAGTCCCAGGCTCAGTCCATATCAGCTAGCTGATTCACCTCCGCCCAACTCGCCTCTGCCCAGTTCATCTCCGCCCTCGTCATTGCCCAACTTGCTGTCCTCTGGCCACGAGGACATGTCGGCTGGGGACCTGGTAGATGGAACCATCGAGGACGCCAGGACCAAGTGGGTGCAGCCACCAGAGGACAGATGCAAATGCCGGGGCTGGGGCCAAACAAACATAAGCCACTGCCAGGCCCAGATGGATGTGGGCCACCACCGAGACCAGGTGGACGCAGCCGGCAGGAGGGGTCCAAATAGGTGCAGCTGGAACCCAATGGGTGTAGTCGTCAAGAATAGGCATAGACACCAGGGCTGGATGAACATAGGCCATCACCAGGCCAGCTGGATGTAAACCGTCGCCGGGACCCGGCACAAGCGCCAGGGGGGGTCCAAACAGATGCAACCGGATCATCGTCAAGACCAGGTGGACGCAGCTGGCAGGAGGGGTCCAAACAGATGTAACCAGAACCAAATGGGTGCAGCTGTTGGGGACAAGAGCAGATGCCAGGACCAGATAGACACAGGCCATCCCCATGCAAGATAGATACAGGCCGTCGCCAGAGCCTGGTGGACGCAACTGATGGGGGGGTCTGGGCCACCACCAGCTGGGGCGCTGACCAGGCCACTGCCCCTCCCAACTCACCCGGTTTGTCTCCACCCAGACCATCTCCACCCCCGGATACTTCCCTGCCATCGTCACCCCAGGCCAGGAAAAGCCAGATGGGCTGCCGGGTGGGTGGGGCCGCCAGATCTGCCATCACCCCTGCTCTCCACAGGCCAAGCCGCAGGTCACCTCCACTGTCTCCACCCTCCTGGGCACCACCGCTGTCCCAGACCGGGAGAAGCCGGGTGGTCAAGGCCACCAAAACTGCCGTCACCCCTGTTCACCACACAGCGGGCCGTAGACCGGGCCGCAGGCTGCCTCCATCCTCCTCGGCATCGCTGCCGCTGCCACCACCAAAAACGCTGAAAAACGCAGTTCCACCAACCCAGCAGACTCCACACCACTCACCAGAAGCCCGCCAGGTCAGGAACAAGATTTTCACAGATTTTACTCATTCTTTCCTTGTTCTATTTTCTATTTTTGTTTTCTGCTTGGTGGAGCAACAGATGCGGTGGCCATCTCGGTTCACACATGCGCAGATCTCTGGGCATGAAGCCATACTGCTGCTCACAGATATCCACTTCCCTCCTTCGCATAGCTTCCAATACTCTTTCCCATAGCTTCATTGTGCGGCTCATTAACATTATACCTCTGTAGTTGCTACAACTCTGCACATCACCATTGTTCTTAAAGATCGGCACTAGAACACGTCTCCTCCATTCCTCAGGCATTTTCTCACCCACTAAAATCCTGTTGAACAAACCAGATAGAAACTCCACTGTTGTCTCTCCTAGACACTTCCACACCATGTATGTCATCCAGACCAACAGCCTTTCCACTCTTCATTCTCCTTAAAGCCTTCCTCACCTCATCATTTCTAATCTTTGCTGCTTCCTGCTCTACAATATTCACCTCTTCTCCTCTTCTTTCCCATTCATTTTCCTCATTCATCAGTTCCTCAAAATACTCCTTTCATCTTCTCTGCACCCTCTCCTCACTTGTCAGTACCTTTCCATCTCTGTCTTTAATCACCCTTATTTGTTGCATATCCAATTTCCAGCTTCAAACTGATCACCCTGTCTGACATTCTTTTCACCTCTAAAACATTGCTTGCAATCTCCTCCTTCAGGATCATTCCTACCCCATTTTTCTTCATATCCACACCATAATAAAACAGTTTGTATCCCCTTCCAATACTACATGCTTTGTTACCCTTCCACCTGGTCTCCTGCACACACAGTATATCTACCTTCCTTCTCTAAATTATGTCTGCCAGCTCTCTGCTTTTCCCTGTCATGGTGCCAATGTTATGAGTCCCTATTCTCATTCCTATACTCCTGCCATTCCTCCTCTCTCTCTGTCTACAAATCCTTCTGTCTCCTCTCCTTCTTTGACCAACAGTAGTCCAATTTCCGCCAGCACCCTGTAGGTCAACAGCATGGGTGGTGGTCATTGTTAACCCAGGCCTCAACCGATCCAGTATAGCATTAATATTGGTGATTTGGATATTTAGATTTGGCATGGTTTTTTCCCTGGATGCGCATCCTGATGCAACCCTCTTTATTTATCTGGGCTTGGGACCAGCACAGAAGTTATTGGCTTGTAACCCCTGTGGCTGAAGGAGGAGCTTGCAAGGAATGTTTTAGAGATGAATGTAAAGACTTAATGTACAGGCTGGAGACTATGGACAAGACAATAGAAACTATATTCCAAGGAGAGTAGAAAAGACAAGACATCCAAGAGGAGGGAGACATGAATAAAAATATTGGTGTAAAAATAAAAAAGGGGAATCCATAGATGGATACAAAAAATATAAGAAACATGATATTAAAAAGGGGAAAGAGAGAATTTAAACAAAGATAGAAACAAAGAAATAGTTTTAGGAAAAGAGCAAAGGAGGGAGTAACGGCTCCAGTGGTCCCACAAGGGAAGGAGATAAGAAAAAAGACAAATACTTTGGAACTAAATTATAGCAAAAGGAGGGGGATGAGAGGAAAGTTTAAAGTAGACAAACCAGGTGTCATCAGAACTAGAAATAGAATGAGGAAACAGGCAGGGCAGGCAAGGTAAGGGAAATATATGATCATTTAAGAAGAGGAGGGATGATGGCTAGATATTTTTTTTAAGATAGAGATATGCAGAGGCGCAGACAAAAGATTAAATAAAGGGAGAGAGAACTAGGGGAATAATATAGTTAAACACATAATATTTTTATTGGTTTTTTTTTAAATCTTAGAACTTATAGTAAACCCAATATATATAATAGTAAAAAATGTTTAAAGATAAGGAATGACAAGGAGACAAAAAAATGATATTAAAGTTGTATTATTACATTTGTATTGTTAAACCTATTAAACATTAGAAGAGGAATGATACAAAAATAATGTAGAATTAAGTAGGGAAATGTGTACCATTTTCTGTATTTTAACTATTTTAATGCTTGAAAAGTAAAATTAAAAGAGGAATAGAGAGTTTGATAATGGAGATAGGTACAATTTTGATATGAGGAATTCTATGTAGAAAAAAGGAATAGTATATTTAAGGATAGTAATATTAATAGAATCAAGAATAATGATGGAATTGTGAAGGATAATTTGAATAGGTTTGTACCAAAAGATTAATATTATAGGATATAAGTAATATGCTAAAAGAAGCCCAGATACATACTGTACACTTAATGAATGGTTGTTTGGAAGGTTAAAATAAAGTAAAAAATATGAATAGAAGAGGGAAAAGATGACATGAAGAAATATGATTTTATATGAAATTATAATTTTTATTATATTTGTTAATTATAATTTTTATTTGGAGAAATATTTGTATATCTGACTATGTATGATTTGATCAATGGTATGTGATGTTATTAAAAATATGGAAAAAGAAAATATTTTTTTTTACTAAAAAACCCAACATTTGTGCATTCTGGCGTTATTCTGATAAAGCTGTAAGGTAAGAAAAGGTAGTTTTCATCTAGGAAAAAAAACCCTGTAGCATAAAAATTAATTCAGAAAAGACTTGAATGTTGTATTACCAGTTATTAACTAATTAGCAAGATGGGCATTATAGTTTGTTAGGATATAAATATGTTGTGTAATATTATTTTTTAATTACCAACATATGAAATTATTGAGAAAAACTTGGTGATCATAAAACACCTTTTAATTACTTTTCTATTGAATTGATATAATATTTAAATCAATCTAATAGGATAACTTTGGTAGCCAATTGGAATTACTTCAATGTGTCAATATAAGAAAGATCACAATACAACCATATCTTCTACTTGGTTTATTTAATTAGAATAGAAAATACTCAAAATCTACGCTTAATATTAACTCTGAAAATACAGAGTTAATAAATAAATAAATAAAAAAAATATTAATGTTCTACTCATAATTTGTTTTTTCTTTCTAACAATTCTAGAATTTTCTTTTTCCATTGTTATGAAATTCCAAATTGGAATCCTTTACTTTGCTCTGTATTGAAGGGAAAATGGAGTTTATTGAACAAGGTATCAAAATTGTTATTTGGATTGAGGTCAGTACTTATGGATAGGAAATAGATTTATTGAAAAACAGATTTATTTCAGAAATCTCAAATTTCAAAATAATTCTATACAAATTATATTGGAAAAATAAAGAAAAGAGCATCACAGAAAATGGAAAATATATTTCAGTTATCCTCTTAACTCTGGCAATTTTTAGGTGCAAATTATTTATAAGATATCTACTATTGTAATTTTTTAAAAAAATATATCCATTGAGATTGAATAAGATTATACTATACAAAAGTAGATGTGGCTGAACAATAATTTACAATATAATAATTATGTTCAGTTGACTATAATCTCCAATAATTTCTGTTGGAAATAATGGAGTGAACATTTTACAAAAAAGACATGGCATAGCCTACCACAGAGGGCAAGAATAAAGCTTCTTCCTCTGTGTGTGACAATAATTACACTTTGATTTACATGGAATCAACTCCTGGCAACCAGATACAATAGATTTTCTCCATGACAATCTATCCCTAACCTGTATTTTAAGGTCTTTCATGGTATTCTCATTATCAGTGTCATTGAGTCCATCCATTTTCCTTCTCCACTCTTTCCCAGCATTAGAGCCTTTTCCAGTAAACTAAGAGAGCATATAGCATATATAAAGCCATAGTTTGCTGCATGTTAGAATGTGACTTGGAATTATAATATTGTTAATCCATTCCTAAATAGATAATTATTTCTGCTCTATGGTGGTCAGGTTACTATTACTAATCTTCCTCCATTCCATTAATGCACGCAAGCTGTTATGCAACCAACCCCAGTTCATACCTTGAAGAAAAGTAGAGTGTATTCAGTTTTCAGTGATATTTCTATAAAATCTAATCACCATTACCATTTAATAATTTTTGTTTTTTGATCAGGAAATCATCTTGCCCTAAAACAGAATATTGGTTTTTATAATATCTATTAACACATTTAAACTGAGAAAGGATACTTTCATGTGTACTAAACCACTTTCTTTTTAAGAGAAACCCAAAACTCTTTACAATAATGTAATATAAAACAAATAATGTAAAACAATATACTCAAGGTTGTTCATCATTGCAAGTCATTTCCCCTCACATAGCTCATATTAGTTATGATGGCAAGAGTCAATAGAACTGGTAGTAAAATAAGTCACCATATCAGTTCATATACTTCAAGCTTCTATAAGCTAAAGCTAATCTTACAAAACTAAACAAGGTAGTATATTTGAAGTCTCTTTTCAGTTTGTAATAATGGCATCACTGAGATTTGTATGAGGAGAAATTTTATCCTCCAAAACCCTTGCATCAAAAAGACCTTTGAAAATTGTAAAATTGTATTGGCTGGGATAAATAATAAGTCCTAATACCTATTGAAAGAGCTTAGTGAATAGATATTCTACCATACAGTGGAGGCAACAGACTTATTTACAAAATAATGTGTAGTAGTATTAGATAAACTGAAAATATGTTACTTGTTTTATATATATATATATCATGATAGAGCATAGATTAAGAGTTCTCTGCATATCTCTGTTGCTCTTAATATTGTTAGTAATAAATTAATAATATATGTTATAATGGAAAGCACTTAACAGATAATTGCTTCTGAAAACATATCTCTAGCTTATATCAGGCATGTCAAATATGCGGCCCGGGGGCCACATGCAGCCCATTGCAAGTGCACCTGCAGCCCACACAGACAATGTTTTACATGCTACCTTGGATCCTTCTTGAGCAGAAAGGTGGGGTAAAATATTTTAAATCAATAAATAAAATTAAGTAAGTGAGTAAACAGGAAGGAGAACCCTACATGCTGTCCTTAGTTCACTGTTGTAAAGGAAGTCTAGACATGTAACAAATAAGCAAAAAAGTTTCCGTGGCTCCATGGGCAAATTGCAAGAGAAACACTTCTCCCCTGGAGTGACAGCAACTCCTCCTTAGCCTGGTCAGAGGTGTTGGTTGGGCGAGGCCGGCACTTGTAACCTGACCCATTCTGCTACCACCGGCATGTGTTTTCTGCTTGTCCTGCCATCCCAAGAGCTGCCAAGGGCAAGCCCAGCCGCTGTGGCCCAATTGAAGAGAGTGCAGCTCTCATTCTAATTCAAATGTGACAATATGGCCCTCAGGGTACTGAGTTTAACATGCCTGGCTTATATGAAAAATCTGCACTGAAATATCTATCTCTCTGTGCTGTACTACCTAAGGAATGCCACATTTTCACTATTCTTTGCTGCTGACTACTTTTTCATGGATTGTAATCACCCTGAATGTCAGTAATATTGATCATTATACATACCAGAGATAGCTATGCATATATAATTGTTTTGACTTCCTGCCTCCCAGATATTTACAATCAGTTCATCCTTTTTAAAATCTGTGATGAAGGTTATTTCTTTTTCCTCAAAGTCAGATGGAAACATTTATACAGTATTCCTTTCAAATGATAGCAAAACATAATGTATCATATATAGAAATAATAATGATAATGCATTACTTACTTCAAGCAAAATGCATACATTACTACTATATTTAGCATTTTAAAGAGCTTTAATATTAGTAATACTATAGAGGGCTAGAGGGTCTGAAAAATATTTTCATATTTGAAAATAGTACCTGCTGCTTTGCAGAGCTTCCTCAGTGCTAAACACTAGAGCCATTAATTCAGAAGTGGTGCTTCATTTTAGAGACGTTTGGTGTTCTACTGAAGCTCATCTATTTGAAAAATCAAAATGAGATACTTTCATTTAAATTTGTTTGTTTGTTTGTTTAGCATATGGTCAACTGAAATAGTTTGGATTCATGGGAACTTTTGAAGGAAGTATGATATGTTGAAGATAGCTCTACAAAAGAGGAGCTGGTGACCATGGCAAAGGCCAAGAAATCAGTGCGTGAACTGGTTCCTTGAAATGTCTCTGCATAAGGAAAATATGGGAGATTGCCCATATATATGCTCCAGATGGCTGCTTCTCATGAGGAGACTTCCAAACAGTGATTTTCCAAGGATTTCAGCATGGGAGATGATAAGTTCAATCACTTTGCTTGCAACCATGGCAGACACTTTTAAATGATGCTAGGTTTACAAGTCTCATTTCCTAATTACTTTTGGAAATCACCTTAAATACTTTTAGAAATCACCCATTTTAAAGCCTAACTCTAACCCTTCAGAATGGCAAAATTGAATTGTCTTCATCAGATGAGTTTATCTTCAACTTTGAACAAAACTAAAATTAATTATGGGTATAAAAATTTAAATTTAAAGAATTTGAAATAAACAGCAACCCTATAAACAAGCTTTTAATCTAAGAAAGTTATAAATGGATTAAGCATTCAAATAAATTTAAATTGCAAAATGTTGGAATTAACTATAAAAATAAATAGCTTTTTATGGGAAACACTTATTTTGGCTACCTTAGCATTCTGTACATCATAACAAAGATAAGCGATGGTTTTAGAAAGTGGACACTGGAGGAGACTTCATATTCTAAGCAGGAAAAAAGAAGCCTATTTATCAATTAATAGTTATAGGACCTGCACATTTATGCATCTCTTCACTCCTTCCCCCAGCAGAAACCACTTACCCGCATGCAGCAGCCATTTTACCTGCCAGCTGGCCTTGGACTTGCAACTTCCTATTGACTTCTTCACTGACTTTCTCCCTGCAAACTTCCCATAAACAAAGTCAATGGAAAAGCAGACAGGAATGGGAGGGAGAGGAAGGAAAGAAGTCAGAAGTGACTCTCACTGTTTTTTGCTACCTATTCACTAAGCTCTTTCAATAGGTATTAGGACTTATTATTTATCCTAGCCAATACAATTTTACAATTTGTTTACATAAGGAAACATTTCTGAAATGATGACCTAACAGGGCACAGGTTGTGTAGTGTTCTCCCAAATCACAAAGCAAGTGCTTGTGAATGATTGCCATGCAATTTTTTCAACCTAATTTTCAAAGTGTGTGATTAAGATCACACATTTACATTTTGCTCATAGTTAAGAAGGTCTGTAACTGAACAAATACATTTTCTTGTGACATTTTTTTTTTTATTAAATTCATCATTACTGTTGTTAGGTAGAAATAATTTATCTTCCTCTCTCTTTCTCTCTCTCTCCTCACTTATGTCCCCACCCCATGATATGGCACACTCTGAGAAGTGCATTAAAATACAATCTACCAGTCCTTGAGCTGGTATAAAATTTGCTGTTCTGACAAAGAAGAGCTATTTCTCTGACAGGGTCAACAAATAGTGTTGTCTTTAAGTTTTCATGCAAGGCATGAAATGGGGAGAATGGTAGATTCCTACGGCATTATTTCCTGACTCATCTAGCATCATCTGCTGACAGTAAAAAAACAATTAATCACTCTCTCCAATATGCATGTAGTCAGGCAGGGCTAGACAAATGTAACTAAGTGCTTTGCATTATGGATTTAGACACCTGTCAAGCTGCCTGACTAATAAGTTGCATGCATAGAGATGCTTAATGCCTTTGGCTGAGGCATTTCTCTATGGGGATGAGAAAAGGGTATGTGATAAAGAAATGTCATATAGATAAAAGACTACCTTAAAACCATAGTTTACATGTTCATTAATAATTTATTTCATTGTTATAACTTTGATGTATTGAGGTTCATAACTTGTACTGCACTGTGTCAAATTAAGAAATGCAGTTTATGCACACTAATATAACTAAATATAAATTTAATGTAGTTAAATATGTGGCTAAACAGAAAACATTAGTACTTAGTAGATGGTTATTTCTCAATTTGAGCAAAATTTTAGTCACTTGTTATTTTGCATTGGGAATCTGGGTAGAAAATATAATTCTTGACTTAAAAAGCAAAATTTTCAAGTTAAAATTTTTAAATTTCAAAGTGACTACTTTTATAATGAAAATCTGTCTGCATTAATTATATATTTTATTTATGTATCATATGCAATACTAATATTTTTACATGGTTTCATTTTGTTTCAAAAGCCAACAAAGTTTAAAAAGAAATTTTTATATGTTCTATTGCATAGATTGTACTACTAAAATTATATTATATAAATCCATTTTTATTCATAATTTAAAGCTGAGATGATTACTAGGGCTGTTTAAATTTTGAAGGAATGCTTCAATTCAATCAATCAAATTCTCCACAGAAATGGAGTCATAAATCAAAGGGTGAACCTACTTTCAGTCACAAATCAAATTAGATGGCTGTAAAATACTTTGAAAACTTTGGACATGCTTCAAAGAACTAATCACTTTTATTCTGTTTTTGGAATTGTTATTAATAGTTTCCCCGCTATTTATTTTTAATGTCTAAAGCATTACAAACAAAACAAATTTTGTGTTTATAAAGTTATTAGCAGCACATAGCTAGCTAGGTGACTGTAGAAATCACTACTGTTAAATCACTAATAGGAAAATTGCCTCAGACAAGGTGGAAAGCTATTATCTTTCTTCAGTATATGGGGAATATTGTTCTGGATACTTCTTTTTACATTGTATAATTATGTAATACTAGAATTAGTGATGATAATACAATTACAGAAATCCTTCCTTCCTTCTTTTCTTGTTTTCTAGGAAACAAGTTCCCTTTACTACAGGAATGATTTTTCTTTTTCTTATCCAAGGTAAAAAAAAATGAAATGCCTTTCAGCCTCATAGGATGATAGTCAAAGTTTACCTAAATAGTATTGGTGTTTATAGTAATTTCTTCCAAATATCTGTTAATATTAAGCTAATACAGAGTATTTTAAGGAATTTGACCCACAACTCTGATAAGGAATCAATGCCTAAGTACTACCTATCTCTTGCTTCAACTACTCAAAGTGTGTATTTCTTGTGTTGGTAGGCTGCTTTTTAAATTTTATATTAGGTTTTGTACTATGGCCAGAAACAAATTTCAAGGAGTGTATAACAATTTTTATGGAAACTCAGAAAGAATGAGAAATATTGTTACAGCATTTATGGTTTTATTTTGCATGATTTCTCAAAGAACAAAACAATAAATCACTGAT
>JAEANM010017495.1:0-12937 GCA_017656035.1 Myanophis thanlyinensis | reverse complement strand
TATGTTCTTCTAATGACAGCCGTACATCCAGGAGGACACCCAAGTTGCGAGCCCTCTCCGTGGGGAGCAATATATCACTCCCCACGGCCAGCGATAATGAGAGCTGGCTAAATCTGGGCGCGAGAAAGCACAGCCACTCGGTCTTAGCTGGGTTGAGCTGAAGTCTGTTACATCCCATCCAGCTCCGCACGGCCTATCAGTTATGCTGATATTACCACTTTGGTGGCTAAAATAAGAGTTTGTGGAGAAAAACACAATACTGAGAAACATCCAGTGTAATATAATAAGAGGCCAACAAACAGATGCTATTTCATGCTATGACAAATATGAACTTATAGGAAAATAAAGAAGGAATTCAGACAAACTATTCTGCATGGAGTTACAAAAATTTGGACATGTCCACATGACCGAACACCACCCAAATGATTGTGTTGTTACTTGGTGGAAGCTAATAGGTTCTTAGCATTTGAAGATAATGGGATGAAATGGGAAAAAAGATTTTAGTGAATAAATATTAAGACAATTACAGAGAAAGTCATGTATTTCAATCTATGTTGCTTCAGCCTGTCAAGAACCCCAGAAATAGCAGACAGATCTATTCAAGCAAGCAGTTGCAAAGTACTCTCTTTTGTATATGTTCAAAGTGTCTGTATTTTTACCATTTAATACCTTTCTTGAGGGCAGGGAGTACAGACAATGGCTTGGTAAATCACTGGGAGGACCCAGATTCAAATTCATCCTCAGCCACAGAAACTGTCTAGAATGACTTATGTTGATAAAATATAGAATAATAGGGTTGGGAGGGACTTTGGCGGCCTTCTAGTTCAATCAGAAAGTTTACTTCTTTGCTTGGCAAGGAGACTAATAGAACTTCTCTGATCTGCTTTCCCAGCTCCTTGTCATATGCATGGTCTTACTTCATTGTATTCTGACTCTTCTAGCTGCTCTTATCAGTCCGTGGGTGACAATTGCAGACAGTTAACATTCGACCAGTGATGTTTTATGGAAGGCATTATCTCTAGCAGACAATATCCGGAGATGGTCTAACATCATATCTTGTCAATAACTTGGGAAATCAGCAGCAGCTGATCCTTTGCTAATAATATTTTATGGGAAGCAATATTTCTAGTATCAGCTGCTTCTCCTCCTCCCCACTCACTAGGAAGTGTTAGATAGGGAGGTTCATGCTGTCTTCTTTATTTGACTACAGAAAGGCAAAAGTGATTTACCGTACAATGATGCAATTTGCAAAGCTTGCTAAATAACTTTTCTAATGTGCACATGTGGAGAATTTACAATACAATCATAGCCTAGAACCTGATTTCTTTGAAACTTTGTTGAATTTGGTACTCAACACATTTTGATGCGAAATTTTTTCCCCAGACTTGTTGTTTGTGGTACTTGATGTATGTACTAGAACTTGTCGTTGTCAGCTGTCTCATGATTCATGACCCTTTACAGCTGAAACAAAGGGTGACACTTTAGTCACGTGATTGTTTTTAATACTCATCATGCCTCCCTGAATCAATTAATGATGAGTACCAAGCAGAAGTGGGATTCAACCTGTTCATACCTATTTGCTAGAACCAGTTGTTAACTTTCTAAGCTGGTTCAGCTGGTCATTAGGGCAGAGAACTGGTTATTAAATTATTTGAATCCCACTACTGGTACCTAAGTATCACTGTACAAAATTTACTCAGTGGGTAAGTAATCCTTTCTGCACAAGTACATCCTATATACACAAAGGAAAAAAGGGATCCACCCCACTGTTGCTTCACCAATGCCACTACAAAGATCCCTTCACATAATATACTACAGCGTCAGAAAAATGTAAACCAATGAAAAAACACATAATCTGGACAGAGTACAGGTAATCCTCATTTAATGACAAAAATTGAGACCAGAATTTCAAAGTCAAGTCATTTTACAATGGCAGTTCCAGCAATACCCGGTTACTGTTGTTAAGCAAGGACCTCAGTAACAATGACTTCACTCGTGGCTTCCCCCACTGACTTTGCTTGTGGAAAGCTGACAGGGAAGGTTGAAAATTGCCATCTTATGTGGCCATGAGACACTATGATGATCAGAAATGCAGACTAGTTAACAAACTCCTGGATTGCAAGCATATCACCCTGAGGATAATACAATGTCCAGAACTTTGTCCCCTGTTCAATCCTGTCACAAATTCACACAGTGGCTGGACAAGTGGTTGTTAACCAAGAAGCATCTGTACAGAATCATGGTTAAATTGGTTCAGATCCTTCTCTTGTTATAAGCTACTTCTCAAGTCTGTTCTAAGGTGAAATGGGATCCATCCAACTACACTTGTATCCTCAAGTCTATTAGCAATAGGTTTGCAAATATGCCTTGCTCTCAATTAGCCAAAGAAAAAAATATGTTTTTTCCAAATCAGGTTGATAGAATTTATGCTTTGTAGGCATTCAGATGTAGAATAAGATTCATAGATACAGTTTATCTGAGAGTGGAGATCATGGAGTACTATTTATTTTCAATGGAGTATTTTCATCTTTCTCTATTGTGTATAGTTCTAGTTGGTAGATTTCTAGTATCAAAGAAATTTGATCCTCAAAAGTCAGCCTTCGAATTTTTGGATCTTCTTGGATTAAGAAATTAGCAGTCTTCCCTTACCTACAATAAATTTGAATGTTATGTGAAAGTCATAGACTCTTTTATATAATCTAGTCTTCGCTATTATTTTTATTGATGCCTTATTTCTCTAAAGTAGAAGAAAAACACAAGGAATCCAGATGAATAATCTTTATTCAAAGGATTTGTTCGTTTGTTTGATTTTTACAAAATAAGTACAGACGAGAGCAATACAGGCTTAGTTGGCTTCCAAACTTATTTTCCATCTGCAAGCCACCTTGCTGCACCCCTGTGTGGAGACTGGGGAAAAATTGTTGCTTTAGTACAATCCTTTCCTCTACACAAAGAAGCAACCTGCCATTTTATTTGATCAACATCCTGTGAAGAGAGCCTTAATTTTCACAGTTGTAGTTTTGTTATCCCACAGTGTTGTCTGCTTCACTCTGATTGCCTACACTGCAGTGGCTGCTTTGAAGAATTCAGCAGGAGTTGTCTTCAACAGCGAAACCATTAGATGGGTATCGTCAATATTCAACGACACCAGATCCATTGAGTTTAAACAGAAAACTCCCAGCGTCAACTGGGTGAGCGAGGGCATAAATTTAAACAGAATGCAAAATGAAGAATGCTTGTAAAACCTTCTTGATTTTCCATTTCAGTATTAATAAAAAAGAAACTCCCACAAACTCTTGCTTCCACACACATAATTGCAGACTAAGTGTGCCTGTGCATCTCTTTAGATGGGCCAGATGTCAGAATTACAGAACAAGAGCAGATGGAACATCATCACCCTTCCAATTTTCGTGCCAAGTTGATTGTCATCTTCCCACCAATTACTTCACAGCAATTGTAGGCCAAAATGGTAGCTTCCCAATTCCAAATTAAACTGTGACATCAATTATCTGATTGAGTTTCAACCAGGATATTGGCTGCAATTGTTTTGATCCCCTTTGAAAGATGATCTCCATAAGAAACTAGATGGATGAAAACTGAAATTAACAGCTTCTTATCCTACTGGCTTTTGCATCTCTCCATTCTCATGTCTAATCAATAGTTTCTCATAGATATTCAGAAGGTTTGAGATGATTAGTACAGAATCAGATATTGGAATGGTCAAAAAAGTCACCATTTGGTAAGCTCATCAAGATAGAAGAAGCTTTATTATTTTTTTCATAGGCATTGAAGACTGAATTAATTGCTTTCTAGTCCAATATTCCATGTCCAATGCCAAACCACAAGATCTTTTTAGGTTCCCACAAAATGACCTGAAGGCAATAGTCTTTTTCTGTTTTGAACAAGCTCATATTAGTTAATCTTTACATACTAGGAATGTAGGAATGCAATTTTTTAACACTAAGCTTCAGTTCCTGATCTGCAAAGTTTATTGTAAATCTGCCCCAAAAGTGAACTGTTTGCTGAACATTCTCTATGTTTGCTTGTTTTCTATTTTTGCACAAGAAATGCTGGTAAACATTTAGGCTAATTGTACATCCAACTCAGTTTCTTGGCTTTTTCTGTTACTTCACAATAACCAGATGAAACCTCTCAAGGGATCTTGCCAATTTCAGCTAAAGTACTGTTTAGTACTATTGGCAAACAGATAAATGTTAACCTTTCCAATTGAACACTTTCATCAATGTTGTATCTGGAATATCTGAAAATTCAAAATCTGGAGCCAGAATTGAAAGAGAATAATTGCCAGTATTTTTCCATTGTTGATATATATAGGGCTCATCCCCAAAGTTCACCTACAATGATGTGAAAATGCCCCACATAGTGTTTGTTGAGGAAATGTCCTCACAGTCAATCTTCCATTTTGTTTATAGTTTGCTGCTGAGGCAGACTTTAGCTAATTGAAGTTGTTCTGGCATGGGAAAATGGAAGATGTTCCATTCAGACAATCCATAACAGATGGAGGAGATGGCTTGTTGTTATTCAGCTGGGGATAGCGATCTGCTCAACTATATTTGGCCCAATAGATCTACTGTGGGACAGCCTTCTTCCATCTGGTCCCAGGTCCTGATGCTTTTTCTGCCTTAATGTGTAGGGCTGCATGGGGAGACCAGAATCCTGGCATCTCTAACTAATTTCTTTGGAAAAATAAAACAGATTAGCTGACCAATCAACTTTGCCACTTAGAAAATGCAAAGTTCTGAAACTGTCTGTCCTATCCTTTGCTTAATATATGTCACAAATGCAGCACACATAACTTACCAATGATACCCTGGCACACACAGCAGTTGATAGCTTTTCCCATGGTTGGCAATGATTGAATTTTAGCTACAGAATTGCATGTCAATATAACTGCACAGTTTCAATCCAGATGCACATTATGATCAGGCAATGGGGACAGCATAGTTTAAATCAACGTGATTGCCACCTCATTCTAGAATGGGTAGAAAAATGGCTAAGTGATTGTGTGAATGAGCCAATACAGCTGCCTATACTATTGCATCAGAGAAAATCTTTCTTTAAATTGTGACTGTCAATTGGGGCAACTTTAAGTATGTGGACTTCCTCAAACAGCATGGCAATGCTGAAAATTCTGGGACTCGAAGACAATCCATCCAGTTGTTTTCCAGGCTGGAAAACCCTGCTTAAATGCATGAGATTACTGCCTATAGTCTGTAATACTACATATGAGCTCCAGAAAAATTAAGGTTTTTTTGGGTTATACTTAGCCAATTTTTTGTTGTTATTTGGAGGAAATATCCCATCAATCACAATGCCTTTCTCCGGTTGCATTCTTTGTTTATACAGCAAGAACATACCTGATGTTTTTATTAAAAACAGTTACCCAGATTCACTACTGATGGGGTGAATGGCTGTACAAATTTGATAAATGTTTATAAACACATGTCATTTTTGAAGACACCATCATGTCATATGACTTGAAAGAAGGTAGGAAAAACCACTGCTAAAATGAAAGTGCACGTGTACATAAAATTGTTTATTTACAGGAAGATGCTTGCTTGAATAACTGTCCAGATCCCTTTTAATTGGCATGTTGAGAGTTGGAGAAAAGAGTAGTTTGGCTTCTTTCTGGACAGACCATACAGGTAAAATGTACAGTACAGGTGTGACAAGGAAATAAAAACTGGTGAGCACTGCAAAATAATGAAGGGTTATTTAATACCAACTTTCAAAACTCATCTTCTCAATGACACCCTGTCATAAACAAAAAGATGATGCAGAAGTGCCATATTTGATCATTTTCCTTCCAGTGGTGAAGCATCTGGTAGAATTAGCAGATTTTCTTGGTGTACATTGAAATGTATGGCAACAAATCATTGCTTAACTAGTTCTGTGCTTGGAGTCACAACAAAATTATCCAACATAGGCAAGTACAAGAGAGTCTTTCTCACTTTGTATGACTTTGTAGATCCGAGGTCCAGTTAAATCACTTGATTAAGCTGGAGTTCATCTTCCTGTAAATAAAGCTGGAGCCTTATATTAGCCACATCCATTACCTTGGATGTATTCAATCCGATTAAGTGTTATATAATAATCACTCATTATCAGGAGCTCCTGGAGAGGGTAAATTTGGAGACTATATTTAGTATTGAGAGGAAATGAACTGGCACTTTGTTTCTGCTCTAGAGTGGGAAAAAATAATTGAATCAATGCGGATCGACTTGTTTGCCTGCAACTGAAAGTTTGATTCTTTCTGCACCTATCAGTCCTACTATCTCCATCTCTGAAGTAAGATTAAGTATATAAAGAAATATCCCCCTTTTCCCCCCTGAAGGCTTCCTCAGAATGAAGTCAAATTACCTTTGGGTGAATTACCTTAGGCAGTGGCTGTTGACCAGAAGGCATTTCTCTTCCAACTTGTCTAATTTTTGGCAGGCTTGTTTCATTTATTACAGCAAGTGTTTAAGGAATGGTAAAGATGACTAATTACTTTGTTGGGCTTGGCAATGAGAACAACATCTGCTCCTTGGAGTTGAGGGTGTTTTTTTTTGGAACATTCTGCAATGGTAGGTGAAATTGACTGAACTTGCTGAGATGGTCCAACTGACTTCTTTGATTAGAGAAAGGTCATTATTGACATTCATCAATGACTGGAAGCCCCTTATGGATTTTTGGCATTAAAAAAAGAAAAATTATTTTGTTACTTGTGGTTTTGATAATTAAAAAAGATAAGTTATAAAAGGGATTATAATGTAATTTTAGAGCTGTTTGATTAGAATGTATAACTACTGAGGAAGACTGGAAATAATTTCTTTATATATATTTTCATGGTTTTTGTTCTCATATATTTTCTTCTCTCCCTCTCTCTTTTTTCTCTCTATTTCTTTTTTTCTTTCTGGAATTTATTCTATCTGTAAAATCTTTTAATTAAAAACATGTTTAACAAAAGGAACTTTCTTCTGCTGCTTCCTTATAATAATAACCAATACTTCTTGCTTTTCTTGATGACTGGGCAAGAAACTAACAAGGGACAAATGTATAAATCTCCCTTCTTCACACATGTATCTTTACAGCAATTCTCTTTACTGACATTAGCAGCAGATGATTTCTTGGTATCCTTTGTTAAATGTAGGGGAGGTTGCAAAACAAAAGTAAGCATCATGCAGTTAAATTTGAAACTATTTAAGTCTATATCTCCCTCATTTTGGGCTTGCAATAGTGTGGCCTCCAACTGATGTCAGCATCCAATTTGTGTTTAAGTTTGTATATGTGTATGTGTGGTGGTAGAATGAAAAAATAAAGGAATGTAACTGATTTGATATTTTTTATGATGATGTTAGACACCAAATTATGTGATATTTTTCTCTACATGTAGAAATGTTAATGTTGGAGCTACTTTACCCTTTTCTACTAACATCAGTCAAGGAAATACAAATGGTGAAGTAGCACCCATACTCTTGCTGGGGTTTGATTGACAGAGCTGCCATTTTGATTAAGGCAATCTTATGTACAAAGAAACCTACAGCAGCCTATTCAAGAAATTCCTATCTCAATTCACTTGACAGAACCCAAATTCAGGCAGGCTGTCCTAAAGATATTCTAAATATGGAATTCCTTACACTAAATAACAACCTCTGATTTTTCTACATGATAAGAGATAACAGGGAATATAATCTGGGATTTTCTGTGCATCAGCCTATACACTCTACTACTCCAAACCAAGTCTTACATTTTATGGAATGTAGAGGACTAGATGGGCCATTTGGCAGCTTTGCAGCAAGACAGCTCTTAATAAAAATGTAATTATAGAGATCCATGTCAATAACCTACCAGTGCAATAAACTTATACATCCATTAACCTTTTACTCTGAAGTTTCACTCTAGTTAGAATGGGCTGTACACCATTAACTGCAACAGTTGCTGCTGCTTTGGCACCCGTTTCTGCTGTGTTACTGCATCTCTGTACTATCTGAGTGATCATCCAGGATTTCATCAGAACTAACGGAGAACTTATAGTAGCAAACATGCTGCTGGTCAGCACTACGCAACTCTGTCACATGTTTTGATAAAATAAATACAAGTTAACAAAATACTGAACCATCTGCCCAAGGTCATTAAAAAGAACCTCTTCATGAAAACTCAGTCCCTGGATAATTATCACATAAAGGATTGGCTTACAATCCTTGATGTGATAATGGGGATATGCCCAAAATAGTTAAACCTTCACGAGGAACATAAGTGCAATATATTCATTGGAGAAATAGACCTGGCAAAGCGGATGTTGTAAGATTCCATCCTGTTATGAATATTTCTTGGTTATGATATGGTACATCTCCCCCTTTTTTAGTAATTTTAACAAGGATTGTGAAAGCAAGAGCAGAGAACAACATAAAGCCATGATGGCATCCAATTTTTACCCAGGTCCAAAATGCATTCATCTTAATATGATTGTCAAGCATAGGCATCAGCTGTATGTACTCAGTTAAAATCAGGTGCTTAGGTTGATACTTTGGCTCTCTGGGTTTGTCATCAGAATTGAATCATGAAATTATTTATACTTATTTATTCACCGTTGTACTATATTGTAGAATTATCAAACTGTGTTAAGGCACTACAGTGATAATAGAGAAACAACACAATATTGTAGAAATGTAGATATGTACCAGTGATGGTGAACCTTTTAGAGACCGAGTGCCCAAACTGCAAGTTGTGCGGGCATGTGTGCGCATGCACCGGCATGGGCATGGCTCAGACCCAAAAAACAGCTGGCCAGTGTGAGGTGGGGCATCACAACACCAGCAGCTCTGTAAGAGGTGAGATCTTTTTCTTTCGTGAGCTTCTGATTTGTCGTTTACAGGGAAACTTCTGTTTCCCTGCAAATGGTGGTGAGAAATGCCATGTAAAAATGCAGTGGAACTGAGCTGGAGCAATGGCACGTGTGCCCACAGAAAGGGCTCTGAGTGCCACCTCCGGCACGTGTGCCATAGGTTCGCCACCACTGATTTATATTATGGAGGGCACATAGTTCACATGGAGTTCTGCGTACTTCTGAATTGAACGCTTAAAGTGAGATCTCTAAAAGTTGCTTGGGAGTATGCAGGACACAGCACTTAGTTGTCAGTGATTAAAATAAGTGTGCTCTTTTTCAGGAATACAGCCAAAAATGGCTACTTTAATAAGACACTAACAAGTGGAGTAAACATGCTTTGGCACATTTCAAAGCAATTTTTGTTACCCGGTCTGAAAATGCTGCATGAGCTTTTCAACAGTTATGTCTTCATGCAAAGATTAATCTTAAAAGCAGTATTATGAACTTTGTTATTAGGATCAACTTTAATTTTCCCACATTTCTCTTGGTGTGAGTATGAAGCAGGCATAAAGAGACTTTGTGATATGGGCTTGATTCCAGACAGTTTCTTAACAATAAAGTTATGAGACAATTCATAGAGTATCTACCCAGAAATAGTCAAAGGAGAAAATGTCATTGAATTCAGCAGTCCTTGCCCCTTGCCCACAAACAGAAATAGATGACCACTAAAAGGTCTTGCAAATACTGCCCAGAGACAGATTATCTACTGAACCCTAAAGAGCTATAGTATTTCAAAGAAAACACTAATTTTGCTGTGGTTTCATGTACACTACAGCTCAGCCAGAAATAAATACCCTTTTTGTGGGATCATAAAGTGCTGGAGTTGTTTTGGATTGAGGTAGACATCTCAAAGTGATCTTATTCATGCCGTATGGGATATAAGTCCCCATATTTATTGCCAGAAAAATCAACGACAACTGTACAGAAAATTTGGGTCTTGGAGTTTAACTACCTATTAAGGAAGAAATGAAACACAATATGCTGCATTACTGTTATGCATCCATCCAGCTAAGAGATTTGCCCCAATCCTCCCCAATTCCTAATGGAACCCAGATGGCTATAAAAAGTGCATTAAGCAGAACTAAGGGTAATTGTGCCAGATTTCACTATAGCTAGTCAGTAGCTCTTTTCTAAGATTTGGATCCAGCCATGCATTTCTTAATTGCATATTAAGTCAGATTGGCAGCCATGATGTTCTCTTGTGACCACAGGTTCAGCTGGCACTGCATTTCACATGCTTTCAGGTTCTTTTGCATACGAATGAGAACAATGGGCTGCTATTAAAAAGAGAGTGAACATTCATTGCAGTAGAGGACAGAACAATACATTTGATACATTTTTGGGTGAAGATGCTAAAGTTCCATGGAAGATCCTGATTTTGTGACTAAACCATTGAAGCTAATGTAGCTTTGCAGATATAGTATGTGTGTCTATTACTTTCCGTATATTTTTTTAAAGATAGTGTAGATTAATGATAAAGTAAGTCCATTACACATTAAGAGAGTTATTAGTGAATGCTAAATGATATACAGTAAGTCCAGTTTAGTGTAAGATAACTTTTAACCAATTGCAGCAAACTTTATCATGTTAGGTTAAACCAGTTGATTCAAACACATTTCCAAATGCTGTACTTTTTTTCTTTTTCTTTTGCAATTTATAAGAATTGGAATCAAAGCAATTATGGAAATCATAAAAGTAAGAAAAGTCATCTAATGCCTTAAGGTATTTTGATAAAAATATCAGCTAATAAATTCAGATGTGAGCAACACTATATTGTATTAATCATCATATAGTTCCCTTATTGAATTGAAGCATGATGATAAATATAAATAAAGATAGATACAGATAAATGAAAGATGGATAGATAGATATAAATAGGGGAATAGGCAAAAAAGAATTTAAAAAATGAAGGGGAAAATCATAAACATATCAACAAAGGACTTTAGAACAGTTGTCCAGATAGTCAACTATTGTGAAAAAAGTAAGGGAAAAAGACATGCTGTTTTTTAATCTGAAAATGCCCATTGTAGCATTCTTCTAAAAGCTTCATTTCTATAAGCATTGTTTGATGATCCTCCTTAGATCCTTTTTAAAATTCAAAATTATTTTATCAATCTGAAAAATTTGGAAACCCTATAGTCTGTCACTAGTTAACCAAACAGAAAGTTTAATCATGTGCTAGCCTAAGAAAGGTTATATTAACTAAACATTAATTAATTCCCTCTTCAGGTAAATTTACCAAACATTATATAACAGAGGATTTTTTGATTTATTGATTTAAGAGTCACTGAATACTATATTTTGGGTGCCCCTAACTATAAACACAGTATTATATTGATCTTACTCTTTCAATCCAGTAACCTTTCTCTAAATCTTTGATTTACAAATTCAATAAATATTCCATTTTAAAGTATATAACTTTGGAATTAAAACAAATATATATATAAATATATATAAAGGGTATTAAATTGCTGTTTAACTCAGAGGAAGAATTACTGTAAAAGATGGTGATTGTCACTCAGTTATAATACAGTATTACATATCAGAGAGTATGAACTATTTCTCATATAATTAATACAGCATATCTAAAAGGATAATCAGAATTGCAGAAATATTGGAAAAGATGGAAAAAAGTGGGCCTTGCTACTACAAGCAAGGTATGTTAGTGAGCATAGAACACTTACAGGAGAAAACCAGAATCTTATGCTAAAGTGGAAGTATAAGTAATTTTTACTGTACTTATTTTCCCCCACATCCCCTTACAATTTCTGCAACAGTGTTTACAAAACATGTAGAGTTCAGATGTGCAAAAGCTTATGTTTGGATATCTGGAGGCTAAAAACATATTAAAAACGGTTGCTGGAATTGAGTATGTCTAGTTTAATGAAAAGAAGGACTAGGGGTGACATGATAGCAGTGTTCCAATATCTCAGGGGTTGCCAGAAAGAAGAGGGGGGTCAACCTGTTCTCCAAAGCACCTGAAAGAAGGACAAGCAGCAATGGATGGAAATTAATCAAGGAGAGAAGCAACCTAGAACTAAGGAGAAATTTCCTGACAATTCCTGGAACAATTAATCAGTGGAACAACTTAGCTCCAGAAATTGTGAATGCTCTGATATTGGAAGCTTTTAAGAAGAGATTGGACATCCATTTGTCTGATGGTTGGACTAGAAGACCTCCAGGGGGTTGGACTAGAAGACCTCCAGGGTCCCTTCCAACTTTGATATTCTATTAATAATTTGATTGAACTTTGAATCAATCTTGCTTGTTGAACTGATTTCCTGAATCAAAGCAGTGATTTGTATGGAATCATTGCTTCTGCTGCCTCTGAATCAGTTCAGGGGGTTGACTCAACCCCGTTTAGTCCTTTGAATCAAAAGAAAATGATGGGTTGGTTTTTCAAACAGATTTGAATGATATGAAATCACAGTATTGAGCATTTAAAGGTTTATAGTCTTTCTACCTAATAGTTAGAAGCAGGGACAGGAAGGGAAGTGTTTTAATTTTTGCAGAATGGCAAAATGAACATAAAGAACAAATAACTTATACTTCTTGTTTCCTTCCATCCTGAACAAGTTATAAGGTCAAGTCCTTTCTTAGGTAGCATGCTTACACTCTTATCTTAGAATTACCATGTACTCACTGACCTCCTGAGCTTTCAATCTACCATGACGGCTTGGGTCTGCCATGGGCTATTAAAAAGTAGGAATTCTTCTGCTGAAGGAGCAGTGTTACTGCATCAGGAGTTTCACTGTCATCTTGAGGCTTAATGGCGCTTTAATTCAAAGTCTCATTAAGTGTCTTTCCTATAAAGTTGCAAATATAGAAGACTTCCACTCTTTTCAAACGTCAGATTCTTAGGTAGCAAGGTTTGTAGCACTCTAAGATCTGTTATTACTGGTGTCTTTTGTTTCATGTCCTGGACAGGTTACATATGTTGTGGGAATAAAATGACTATGTATCTTGATGGTTCAAATAAAACATTTTTCAAGTAAATTTGGATAATGCAAATATAATGCACAGTAAGTTATATAACTTCTCTCTCTC
>JAEANM010017494.1:0-12938 GCA_017656035.1 Myanophis thanlyinensis | reverse complement strand
CATACACACAGACACACACTGTATTTTTCGCCATATAAGATGCAGTTCCCCCCAAAAAAGTGGGCCGAAGGGTTCTGGAGCCCCCCAAAATGCTTTTGGGAGTTGGGGAAAGGGAATACACGATGTGTGGGGGGAAGGGCTGGGAAGCCAACAATGTGCCCATTTTCACCAAAAACAGACCTTTTTGGCAAAAAACGGGCAGGCAGAGGGTTCTGGAGACCAAAAAGTACTTCTAGGGGGCAAGGAAAGGGAAAACAAGACATGCGGAGGCCAAAAACATTTTTTCTTGTTTTTTTCTTCTAAATCTAGGTGTGTCTTATACTCTGGTGCGTCTTATACTCTGAAAAATGTGGTACATAAAAAATGGAGCAAGAGTGGAAAAACTTTGCCAGTGGGAATATACAAACACCTGCTTAGCACAATAGGGGAAACAGAATAGAAAATATCACAGAATGTTATACAACTTATATCCTATACCTGATAATTATTGTATTATTGTGGTGTTATGACCTCTGCTTATAAGGGACCACAATTCCTCCTAAAATTACCAGGAACCATGGTATACTGGGGAATAAATGTATATTTATGTCAATGTAGCAATTTTCTTTGTGATATAAGGACAGAGATCTTGTATCAGTTGGAATGAAATATCAAACTGTTACAATTAACACATTTTGGCGATGATATGCTGCATGTTGGGAGCAGTATTAATATCTTTTCACCTATTGTTTCCCAAAGGATCTTGCAAATCATTGTTCAAAAATTCGTATGTTTTATAGGACACATTGGCTAAGAGACCAGGCTATAAATCAGAAAAAGCTCAGTCAAATATCATATTTCTTAATAATTACTACTACTATTATTACTACTGCTGCTGCTCTACTGCTACTACTGCTACTACCATGCATTCAATGGTAACTAGAGCCACATATCACGTAAGCCATGTAATTGTTGTTTTGGTGTGATTACCTTGGCATCCGGTTGAAAATATATATCTGATGTGAATTTTTGATGCTGGGATGAATGGCTTGTTAGCCAAGTTGGCTCTAGCGCTCGTAGCATAAATACTTTTGTTGCAGATGTTTTCCACCCACTACTTGGTACATAGGATTGCTCTATTGGTCCTGAAGTATAATAATTTTTAATTTTCTTGATTTATTCTTTTTGGAAGTTGTAACTGGCAGTTGGTTTTTAAGTTTATGGCATTGGTTAATTTTCTTTTCTCTCCAACAAATCCTTAAGCAGTAGATCTTAAGTCAGTGCTAACTGATAACTTGTTTATTGGGGATTGATTACATGTCAAATTGGTTTGTTTATTGTTTACACTATAATAGAATTTTGCATTTTTCCAGCAATATGATGTGTCAATATTCTAGCAAAATATGCAGTGGGATCTTGCAATAGGGAGCAAAGCTCATTTTCAATCTGCCTTAAAGAAATGATAGCTGAGAAGCAAAGCAATGTGTTTTTTCTTAGATCTTTCCCAGCAGGAAACAATTATGGTAATACCAATTTCCTGAAGAATTTCACAAATCCTTCCTGGTAGAGATTTCACCTTTCAGTGATCCTAGAATATAAATCACAGCTTTTAATTAGAACTTTTTAATTGTCAAAGATAGTTCCTGTTCTTATTAATATTGGTTTTTGAAAACTGGGATAAGTATACCTCTGTCAAGATTGGATCCATTTGATAGGCTGGTCAGGGAGGACACAGAACCAGACATTGCTGCAGTGGGTTGGCACCCATGTGCCTGCACGTCCCTGGATCAACCATCCAAACGATTTGTTTCAAAATGCTTTCAGTTCATCAAACTGCAAATAGCCGTTTCCTTGCTGCCAGCTCTTGCTACTGCAGTTTATCTTAACACCATCCCTGGCACATTAATTGCTTCCAAGATCCAGGTACAAAAGTGTTTTTTCCACCCCCAGTAGATTGCTTTGAAACAGCAATGGATTAAGTCTGTAACCCATAAGCCACCATGCCTTGCTCAGTTCTCCCCAACTCCCCTAAGCGGCCATTTTATACTGGACATCACAAAGAAGGTGAGTGTTACTTACTTTTCTGATTCTTTCCCACCTGGAGAGAAAAATATATAAAATATACAACATTAGAGAGGCAGTCAGGGCCACTAAAGACAAAATTTGGGGAAGTGAGGGGACTAAGCAGGGACTTAAACAGCCCCATCCACTTCTACCTCCCTGAATGGCTGCTGAGGTTGAGAAGTGAAACGACCATAGAAATTGAATGCCTAGAAAGTCTCCCCTTTGGGCTGCTCTTTTCCAAAACTTTCTTTTTATCACATATGGAGGAAGAAAAAGTTAGAATGCATGGAAGGGGATTTGTAGACTGGAGTCGGGGTGTTTTTTAACCCCAGCAACCCTATCTTTATTTTGGATTAAACAATGTGTGTGTGTGTTGCCTTCAAATTAATCTTGATTCCCTGTAGCTGCCTGAAGGAATTCCTGCAGCTTCCTTAGCAAGAATTCAAAATGGTTTGCCATTGCTTTTTTCCTAGGGTTGAGAAAGGACTGGCTTAGAGTCACCTAGCTGGCTTTGTGTCTACGGCAGAACTAAAACTCACAGTTTACTAGTTTATAACTTTGTGCCTTAACTACTGCAAACTGCCTCTTGAACATAATTTCTTTGGAAGGTTGCCTGAGTTTTAAGTGTGAAGTTGGGCTTCTCTAATGAAACTGCAAAAGCTATTGGAAAAAGCATATAGAAACTAAGGAACTGCTGGGAGAGAAAACGAGTCCTTTGAAATACATTATTTTATCTCTACTGGTAACAAAACTGAGAGGAATGGGGCTGCTGTAAATTTTAAGGTTTTCCTGCAAGGTTAATTCAGGCTTCCATCCTTCCAAGGTCAGTAAAACGAAGATCCAGATTGTTGGGGCCAATATGTGGACTCTGTAAACTGCTTAGAGAAGGCTGTAAAGCACTGTAAAGCAGTATATAAATCTAAGTTCTATTGCCCTTTAGTGTTTCTCAATCTCAGTTACTTCAAAATGTGTGGATTTCACCTGGTTAAGGATTTCTGGGACGTGAAGCCCACATACATCTTAGCATTGTTAAGGTTAAGAAAAACTATTCAAGACCAGCAGCCTCCAATCTTTTCTGTACCAGGGACCAGATAGGGGAAAATAATTTTTGCGTGTGGCAGTGGTGATAGTGGGGAATGGTTTTATTCACTACCTAAACCCCATGCATGCACAGATGAAGCTTCACTCGCTTGAATGGCCTGATTCCCAATAGGCCGTGGACCATGCTCTAAACTGCCAAGCATTTGTGGGATATGCATACATTGAAAATGTGAACCAAGCACTTCATTTCTGCTTATTAAAACAGCCTGTTGTTTTTCAGGGTATACATAAATATGCTTAAAACTGTAGGTATAGTACATAAAAATGTAAGTATTTAAATACTTAAAAAGTTGGGACACCTGAAAAAAGATAAGCTATAAGTAGCTGAAATCAGAGATAAACAAGTTGTGATTTTTACCTGAAACATCTTCTGTATAAGTTTGTCTCACAGCTTGATATAGGAGATGTTGAGTAATTATTATTTATGTCAGCATAAACTGGTGGTACCAGTCATACTTGTTCAATAGGGAACTGTAAACCAAGCATTTTTCCTCCACAGCATATGTATGTGATGAGATAATACACATCTGTTAGAGACCAGCCATTGGAGCTCTGTAAACATTGGTTGCACAGCTGTTGGCAGACCAATGGTCTTCACTGTTATAAATTATATATTTTAGAAACAATCCATTGCATGATTAGATAATGTGGATTAAAGCTGAACCTCAGCCCAAAAAATGTAATCTGCATGAGTGAGATTATCCAGAATTTGAGGAAAAAGTTGTTATCTGAAACTCTGTCCCTAAGAATTATTTTATGTGCTACATATATAGTATATGTCTCAAATATTTATTGATTGATTTTTATGGCCACCCAATTACAAACTGCAGAGGATTAATATAGGATTAAAATCAAAACCATATACTCGTGATGGCAAACCTATGGCATAGGTGCCACCGGTGGCACACACAGCCTTCTCTGTGGGCACATGCGCTGTTGCCCCAGGGTCTCTCCTGCACATGTGTGCATTTCTGCGCATACATGCACGTATTTCTGTGCATGCATACACATATTTCCAGGCATGCTTGCACGTGCAGTTTTGTGCATGCATACACACATTCCGATATATCTGAGTGCACATTTACATGTATGTTTCATACATATGTGCACAGTTTCATACATGTGTGCACACATTTCTATGAATGCAAGTGCACATTTCTGCCCGTGCACATATGCACACTTTGCAGTTTGGACATGTGCACACGCATGCAGAGTTTGGGCACTTGGTGCCTGAAAGTTTAGCCATCACTGCCATATACCAACAAGGTAAAACAGTAGAAAAGAAATCGAAATATAGTTTAGATCAACTCACAGTCATTCAATTTGCAGCCATTACAGACAAATTCATCTAGCATCCTAGTACACTGCTTAAGTTAGAAGCCCGGTCTTCTAGCCTTACAAAAGACTAACAGGCTTAAGGAAGTCCAGATCCCAGGGGTTATGCTCTCCTAGAGGGCAGGAACAAAATAGAGAATGAAATTTCCTGAGTCTCCAGATGATAACAAAATAGCAGAATAGAGTTGGAAGGAACCTTGCAGGCCTTCCAGTCCAATCCTCTGATTTTATTTATTTATTTTATTTTCAAAATTTATATACTGCCCCCTCTCCCAAGGGACTCAGGGCGGTGTACAGCAGGTAAAAACATACATAGAAAAAAATCTAAAAAACCAATTAAAATAATTATACAGAGCTGACAATTTAAAAACAGATTAAAATTAAAAATTAGAATGAATTAAATTAAAATTATAAAATTATAAAATTATGACTAACAAATTAAAAATAACCCTGAGGTATCAGGCCAGGCTGATCAAACAGGAGATCCTATACCATTTTAGACAGGGCCTTTTAAAACCTTCTTTAAAGCCCCCAGCACTGGAGCACTCATAACTTCTGAAGGCAAGTTGTTCCACTGGTTGATAGTTCTTACTATCAGGAAATTTCTCCTTAGTTCTAGGTTGCTTCTCTCTTTGTTCAGTTTCCATCCATTGCTTCTTGTCTTGCCTTCTGGTTCTTTGGAAAATAGGCTGATACCCCTCTTCTTTATGTCAGCCCCTCAAATATTGAAATATTGCTACCATATTCCTTCTAGTTCTTCTTTTCACTAGACTGGACATATCTGATTCCTGTAACTATTCTTCATATGTTTTAGTCTTCAGGCCTCCAATAATCTTTATGGGTTTTCTCTGCATTCTTTCCAGAGTCTCAACATCTTTTTTATAGATGATTAAATCTGCATGCAATATTCCATATGTGGTCTTACCAAGGCATTATAAAGCATTAGTATCATTTCTCGTGATCTTGATTCTATCCCTCTGTTAATGCAGCCTAGGATTGCATTGGCTTTTTTGGCTGCTGCAGCACATTGCTAGTTAGTTTGGTGACACCTGCAGATTTGATGAGCTTTTTTTTTCTGTTCTCTCATCTAAATAGTTTATGAAGATATTAAAGAGGATTGGTCCTTGAGCAGAACACTGGGGCACCCCACTGCTTCCTTCCTTCCATGTAGATGTTGTTCCAAATTGTTGAGTGCAATTTGTCAAGCAGTTATGAATCCATCTGGTGGTGATGCTGTCTATCTCACATTTTTCTAACTTACTAAGAAGTAGGTTGTGGTCTATTTTGTCAAATGCCTTACTGAAACATTTTCATAGCGGAGACTTGAAGCATGCCCACTCTATTAAATGTTGCTGGATGGGCAAAGTCAAATAGAGACATGCAGTCCTGCAAATAATTCAATTCTGTTGAAATGTCTTTGAATATTAGTGGCTCGGGTTGGTAGTTATGTTGTTGGTTTGAACTCCGAGCTTGGCAATTTGGTTGCAAACACTTCATCCCCATTTGTGGAGACATCTTCAGTGCACTTTGGATTGTGCTTGTCTGGGAGAGCATTGGCCTGAGTCCTGCTTTGATTTCAGGTTGTGTGATTGGCTGGCTGTATTTAAAGGCCAGTGCTCCCCCAGACAAGCACAGTCCAAAGCACACTGAAGCTGTCTCCTTGAATGGGGATGAAATATTTTCAACCAAATCGCCAAGTTTAGAACTCAAACCAATAGCATAATTCAACTCTGTGCCTTGAAGGATTAAGAAGACCATGCAATTGGGGAAGAAGACTTCTGCCTGGAGAAGTACAACTCCATCCTGAACGATATTTGGAAAGTTCCTAGGCTCAGGAAGCCCCATCACCAACAACCATTTGGTCTTCTTAGGGATAAGTTACTATTTCTCATCCAAAACACCACCATAGGGATAGAACTTTGACACTGCCATTTGATCCCTTGGGATAGAAATACTCAGCATACCAATGGATTATCTCACCAACATCTTCATGTATGATGCCACCTAGTGTCACTTTATAGGGGAGATGGGTGGCATAAAAATTAATAATCTAATTTAATGTTAAATAAGAACCTAAGGCATCTCAACCCACTAGGTCAGGCCCACATGACCTACCCACAAAGGAAGGGGGGAAAGTGCCAGAAGTTCATGAAGATAGGACAAACACAGGTGGATCTAGCAATGGTTTTTTGAGGAAAGGATGGTCCATTTCATCCTTTCTCTTATTATGAATAATAGGTTAAAGTATCCAGTGATTTGTAGTGGTTAACTATGAGTTGCTGTGATGTTCAACACTGGAAATCAATTATTGGATTTCCTATCTAATTCCATAACAAGCAATGTAGAACAGTTATATCAAAAGAATGAACCTATTTTATCCAATATAAAGCTCTAAACAATGGGGCTATTTCTGTTTTTAATTTAGTCATTTGCAGTCCAGGAGCTCTGATTCTCTATTGTATCCAGGCTTAAGAATTCGTACATATGAGATGAAATTATGATAAATGTATAAAGGTTTCCCTTGCACATGCATGCCAGTTGTTCCTTACTCTAGGAGGCGGTGCTCATCTCCATTTCTAAGCCAAAAAGCCAGTGTTTGATGATGATTCCATGATTGTGGCCAGCATGACTAAACACTGAAGGCACATGGAACGCTGTTATCTTCCCACCAAGGTGGTCCCTATTTTTCTACTTCCATTTTTACATGCTTTTGAATTGCTAGGTTGGCAGAAGCTGCAGCAAGTAATGGGAGCTCACTCCATTATGCAGCGCTAGGGATTCGAACTGCCAAACTGCTGACCTTTTCGATCAACAAGCTCAGCGTCTTAGCCACTGAGCCACCATATCCCCTTTGATAAATGTATAGAAAATGAAAAAAAAACTCAAAACAAGAAAATCCAGTTGCCTCTTTGAAAACCATCTTTGAGACAACCATGCCTGGATGATTGAGTATCTTCATATTTCTACTTCATACTTCTGTATATTGTATAACATTGCTTAATACATTGCCTTTGGTTTCTTAAGCCTCTTTTTTTTTTTTTTTTTTTTTTTTGAGGATGTCATTTACTCCATCTCACCACAACTTCCTGGGTCTTCCCATCCTGTCAACGCATTCACTGTTCATATGTATATATGTGTTCATGTATATGAATGAATGCACGCGAGTGCACACACACACACATACACACATCAAGATGATTTAATCCAGATGTATTCTTCATTTGGTACTTTTAAGGAGCAAGTGGAAACATTTTATATGAACAAACTTATCCTTGTTTAATGCTGTGTTTATTTTTAATGTATTTGGGTTATATTTGTTTAGGCACACATGGAGATTTACATTGACTTTTGCTTCTTATAAACATCTTTGAATATAAATGTTTATCTACGTGAATTTTGGAAACAATATAAATACAAGCATAAAGAGGTGTGTGTGTGAATTACCAATTTCAGTTTCAAAAATTTACCTAGCTCAATTAAACAGGCTTTCATTGTGCTTGAAGTAAGGCAGTTCTATTATTTTCAGGTTCTTCTCATTGTAGAAGAACCTTATTAGTCTATGCTGGCAAAAAAAAAAAAATCAGGAGTCTGAAATCACCCTCCCCAACTAACAAATGTTATTAAAAGGCATACATTTTTGTAAGCTGCATCTTACTTTCTTAGATGTATCTGATGAAGTGAGCTGTGGTTCATGAAAGTTTTAATAAAATTTGTGAGGTCAGAAAGAAAGGTTCTTTCTTCCAGGTTCTTACCAATGAAACTTGAAAGTAAAAACAAGGAAAATAATTATAGTCAGAGTCACTCACTGCTGAGAGAAACAAGACAGAAAGAAATAAGAGTAAGAGTCAAAATAATAAGAGTCAAAACACGCAATGATATAAGAAGATAGCCAAGGCAGTCCTTGCCCAAAGCAGAGGACCTGTCAAGGGAGAAAGATATTAGGGTTCACAGCTGGATTCCTTTGGCACTTTGTGACCTGTGACTTTTCCCCTCCATTGTGATACCAGAAAGCCACAGAACCAGAGTCCCACTATGCAGGGCAATCAACAGACCTACAGATCCACTGCCCAACCCTTTTTTGTCTTCTGTCTGAATTGCACTTCTGGCCGAGCACACTTGTGTCATACACATCTTTTGGGGGAAAGAGGAAGAAGCAAGTCATTGTGTGTGGGTGTAAGTGGATGAGTGTTGTAGTAGAGGTGATGGTGCAGATTTGGGTGGATGCATGGGTGTATCATTCTAGAAAGGGAAAGCCAATGAATAAGTAAGTTAATTGTAATAGCACTGGCTAGGTTACTGAGACAGTGGCCCTGCATTAGATAAATAATCCTCCAAGGATCAGTCTGTATATCGGCTGTATTTGACTGCAGACATTCTTTAATAGAAATTAGCTCCATTTTTTTTCCTCCTTCGGTGTTGAGTACAGTGATTTAGAATTGAGAAAGGGCATTTGACACAGATTATTTAAAAGTTCAAGCTGATAAAAACAACTGGGGCACCAGGCAAGCTGGTTTTAAGATAACAGCTCCTGGAGCAATAGATAAGCAAGGAGACCTCTGATAGAGGCTCAAACAGGAAGTGAGGTGGAAGTTAGAAGAGAAAGTGAAAGATTCAAATTAGAGTGCAAAAAACCACAAATATATTTGCAGATGTAGAATTCATCCTAAAGTTTGTCCATAGGGACATAAATATAAACTGATAATTCCTAGTTATTCCACTAGAATAATTTATGTTAATTCTTAACTGCATTGCTTGTGAATACCAAGTTACAGATAGTATTACCACGTCTGGTGTTTGTCAGATGTCTAGTCTGACATACCTGGAGGGCATCAAATTCTGGAAGACTGTTTTACATGTGTCCATGTCCATAGACTGTAGAATGTCCATGTATATAACTGTGCTTAGTTACATTACTTATATGAATGGAAAACTGGACGAGGAGTTCTACCTTATTTCAGTAAGATGTGACACTAGTTTGTCCTTGTTTTGAGGATATAAAAAGCCTCTGGTCTATAACATACTGAGTATTTGGAATTGGATTGGGAATTGCTGTAATTGTTTGTTTGCTGCCTTTGACAAGCTTTTGTCTTTTTTTTTTTTAAGCCCACTGCCCTTCTTGACTTTATAACACTTTACTTTATTAGAAGAGCTGTAAACAGTACATTCTCGTGATGCCATTTTATAAGTTAGCTAGTTTCACATTAAATTAGGCAGCTAAAATGACAAGCCTTTTCTGGAGAGACATCAAATTCTGAAAAAAAAAATTTTTTTTGCCATGGTTGAAAGAGGAGAACTGATAGTGTCACACTTCATAGAATACATGAAGCTCTTTGCCCAGTTATTTTTACTTCTGCAGAGTAGGAACAATTTTGCTTATTACAAACCAAGAATTTTAATTATATAAATAATGCAGACTGACCTCTACAAAAAGACTCATTTCCCCATTTCTTTGGGACTTGCTCATAACTTAATGAACCTTGTGTCCATTGAAATTTACTGGGAATATATCAGATTCTTTTTTTACTAAATTTTCCTTGACAGAGACTGGAACAGGTCACAAGGGAGACAGCAAGGACAGTGGAAGAATCACCACTGCCTCAGTGAAAACTTGCTCACATCACAGAAGTGCAACAGAACTAAGGTAAATAAAGTATACAATATCAAACCATAAAGTCAGATCTTCTGAACAGCGTCTGAATGATAAATTCAATTTTACATTTCTAACTGCGTCATTCCAAACAATTGTTCTGGGGGTGTGGGACTTGTAAAATCAGAATCAATTGTGTAGGATTCCTGGATTGCTAGTGTGCTTAAGTATTAAATAAATCCTGAGAATGTCTTCAAGTATTCTCTTGCACAGATCCAAAGAAGAGTAGAGTCACAAATACAGTAAGCTTGAAGCATTTTGCCCATGACATTCCCTAAACTCTATTATTCTGAATTCACAGGTCATCCAGTGCAAACTAAAAATGGGGAGACAAAAAGCTACAATAATTAACAATGACACAATTATGTGATGCTTCATTGAACATGAGAGATGATGAAGAATTTCCTACTAGGATGTGTTTATAGAGTTGATTCAGAATTCTACAACAGAAGTTAAATAGTGAAGACATTTAACAGTCTAGTATGCCATTTTCTCATCATGAGAATGTTTAGATTTAAATGGGAGGTAATCTCTGCAGATTGCAATTCTTTTTAAATTATTTGCAAAAATCAATGTTACTTGTTATTCCATGAGAAATATACTTTAGGAGGAAACTACATTAAAAACTTAACCTAGGAGCCTTGGTGGCATAGTGGTTAGAGTGCAGTACTGCAGTACAGCAGTACTTCTGCTTGACTCAGCCTTCCATCCTTCTGAAGTGGGTAAAATGAGGATCCAGATTGTTGGAGGGGCAATATGCTGACTCTGTAAACCGCTTAGAGAGGGCTGGAAAGCACTATAAAGCGGTATATAAATCTAAGTGCTATTGCTAGGACTGGAGTGGAAGAGGCATTTGAAATACTGAATTGGACTTTAGAAATTGCCAATGATACTCTCATAGAAGAGAAAGTTGGACTTTGAACAAGCAGGATGGAATGAATGCAGCTTTTGAACTATGGTTTCAGTTCAATACCATTTTTACCCAAGAAAAAAAGGAAATCTTGCAACCCATCTTGATCACTTCTCATAGAACCAAGAGAAGAAAGCACAGGAAAACAATTGGATAATTTGGAGATCCAAAAATGACTAAGAATACTGATAACTGAGAAGGGTCTACTTTTAGATGTGTTTTGAGTGTGTGGCTTAACCATAAATCTATTCAAAAAGAGGAAGGATGGGGTGTGTGTGGAAAAGGTGGGGAGGAAAACAACATATATTGTGTTGCATAAAAAGCAAACCAATCCAGTTTTTAAACAAGCTATTAAATTTGGATGATAAAAATAACATTCATCAGCTTTTCCATAGATCTATTTAAGGGTATGCATGAATAAATTTAAATCTATATGCTTGACTGGTTTTATTATTTTTGATGAAAGATTGAGAGAATTAGGGAAGGATGCAAGGGTGCATGTGCCTTTTTTTTTTACTTTTCAAGAATAAACATTTTGGGGGAAATGGACATATAATAGAAGAAACAAAGTAAAAAAAAGAATGATTGCAGATAAGGAAAGTAGAAGCCAAATGCTATATGAAAAAGTGTTGGAAGACAATTTAATTTCCCGACAGAAGGAATGGTACGTGGATGTAAGGAAATATGGTGTGGAAGCTGCTTGGAACAGAGTGAAAAAGCTGTGGCAAAAGGCCACACAACTGTTTCAAGTTACACTAATGGGAAGTTTTAAAAAGTTACATTGGGTAAAACAGAACAAGTTTGATGGAAGTAAAAAAATGGCTTTGGTGGATGAAAAGGGCTAAATATGGAACTTCTATTGAAGTAGACAATTAAAAATAGAAGTACTGTAATTAAATAAGATGAAGATAACTGAAGGAATGATAAGTGAAATAAGGAGAGAGTCTAAAGAACAAAAATCATTGTTTAAGGAATGATATATGCAAGGATAATTTTGCAAGAAGAGAAAGCAAATAGCGATAGAACAAAATAGAAAAAAAATATTGTTTATTGGACAAGTATGATTGGACACACAAAGAATCTGTCTCCAGTGTTAAAGCTCTCACTGTACATACAAGCAACAAAGTGATAAATCATAATATACCAATAGGAAAAATGAGAAGGATAATAGCAATACAGCCCTATACTACATGGCTAAATATCCTTAGGCACAAGACAGTGTTGTGGGAATTAGGTGTTTAGCAAAGTGATGTCATGGGGAAAAAACTAGTTTGTAGTTGTTTTGGCACGCAATACCCTACAGTGATAGTAATCTTGATTTAGTTAGATTTCCTTTACTCATACCTCCTGCAATTTCCCTTTTTTCCCTATGCTTTGCATTATATTGATTTTCTTGAAGAAGAACAATGTGCTTAGTATTTATGTATCAGTAATGGCACATAGGACATATGAAGATAGGAATGTTTTAAAAGATGATGTTAAGGAAAGTCCCCCATTAGGAAAATGATTGTGTTCAGCGAAGCATAATGAGAGTGGTATTGTAGAATACACAAACCAGCATACAGAGACACTGAATTGTAAAACAAATAGGTTTTTACTTCCGTGGAAAATAGAGGTATGTAAAGTCCATCAATCAATCTGAATTCATACACGGTTAAGTCAGTCAGTCATCAACTTTAGCAGATCAGGAATAATCCAAAAAACACAGTCCAGAGTCAAATAAACAATTTGGTACACAAAGCTTGCAAACAGTAGCAAAACTCATAGTAAATTCATGCTAATTAATACATGGCACTTCTGCAACCAACAACAACCTGAAACAACTAGCATCTAACAGTGATTCTGGCTCCATCTTATGGCTGCTTGAGGAAACAGCAACCAATCACATTTACAGCAGTACTT
>JAEANM010017493.1:0-12938 GCA_017656035.1 Myanophis thanlyinensis | reverse complement strand
TCACTGCATATCGTACCCATGTATGATTGTGTATGTGACCAATAAAATTTGAAATTGAATTGAAATTGAATTGAATTAATGGGAAGAAGAATGGATGAAATGTTTCATTGTGAATGACAATATGCCATCAATATAATAATCAAGGTCAGTCCAACAGTCACGAGGAAACCATCTGTGGAAGCAGAGAGGTGTGGGAAGGAGGAAGAAAGAAGCAAATCATGTGAATTCCTTCCTGGAGAATTTCCACTAAGGCAAGCTGTACTGCAAAAGGAAGAAATGGGGCTTGGTGCACATAAAACTTCAGGGGAGGAAATCATTTGCCATCTGGAAAACAAACAGCAGCACAAGGCCAACACACTAATCGAAAACATACAACATCTCTGTTTTTTCCTTTAGTGGCCGAGCTAAATAATGAACAGCTGTGAGAAATTGCCACTGGTTTTTGCTTTATTTTGTTTTGCTTTTTTTTTTTAGGAAGTAGATTCTTATTTTGGGTGGAGAAGGGACACAGCTTTGAGTCACATGAAGATCTGAAGGAGTTCCCTTCTGAAATTGTTACATCTTACAGTTTTCTCGGGAAAATTCTTTCTTTTCGAACTGAGGTGGGTGAACTATAATCCTCGGATCCCATGTGACTTTCAATGTTGAAATCTTTCTCTAAGACAGCCAGTTCACACCTGGGTCCTATTCTGAAAACTTCTTTTTCCTTTTCCCCTTATTGAACCTGAAAGAAGAATGTCTTTCAAAGAAGAGAAGCCTCTTTTGGCAAAATCTACTGAGAAATCACAAAGCTGCTTTTATGAAAATGTTAGTTCAGAACTTCTCCCATGAAACTATGATGAGGTACAGAATTAGGAAGGGATGAGGTTGTGTAAGCGTTTGTGTGAATATGTGTATGGGGGGGGATGATAGCAAGGCAAAAGAAGGAAGGGGGTACCCCCCCTTTTTAGAACTGTTTCACACAGCAGTGATGTGTTTTTTTTCCTCTTTGACAGAAAAAAAAATATTCAGCTGTGATCTTCAAGGTCAGTAGTGAAGGAAGGAAAACTTTTTTTTGCCTTGAAGCACCCTGTTGCTTTATTTTTCCAGGCATTTCCTGACCTTCCAAAGAAAAACATCTACCAGAGAGGTTTCTACTCATGCTATAGTTACATAGTGGCCTTTGGGAAGACTTTGGATCATCCTTCTGTCATGACACAATGCAAATTCCTTACTTTACTTTCCCACACTCAGATGAAAGAACAGGGACTGAATATTGCCTCCCCACACTCCCCATGTGAAGTAATTGTTTTGTAAAGAGTTACCCACTACTCTTAAAATGTTCTTTGGCTAACACAAATGACACTTCTTCAACATAGCTCACAAGGTAATGGAATGTCCGGGATGAGAGGCTGCTTAAAAAAGTCACTCATATTGATCAACCCTCTGGGGGGTGGAGGAGGAGGAGGAGGAGGAGGAGATTATTTGACTGTATGTGAAAGAGATTCAGGGTTCCAGGTTCAGAATTCCCACGCTTCTCACAGATACCTGGACATCTATTTATATATAAAATGGATGTCTGTGCATATGTTCCTGCATAACTCTGGAATTCCTTGACCAACTTCAACCAAACTCGGTACACAGATGATTTACTCTCTGGAAACAAATACTCTGGGAGTAAGAAACCCTAGCAGCCCTAGGTGTGTGTGTGAGAGAGAGAGCTTGTGCTCATTGAGGCAGGTCAAGGGCCGCTCAGTGGAATGCAGAGGTAGCCTCTGCGATTGGCTGCAGCGGGTCATGGAGCAGAGCATGGTTTAATTGCCTGGGTTGGATCATGTGGTGTGGAAGCCAATGGTGGTGGTCGGAGATACATAAACCTGGAGGCCATCTTTCATGAGAGAGTGAGTGAGCCTCTTGCCTTCCCTTACTGAAGGTTGGGTGTGAGGTTAAAAAGAGGGCAAAGCAAGAGGAAAGAAAGGCACCTCACATTTCACACTATAGATATAATTCATTCCCTTTCCTGTCTAATACAAAATTGGGATAAATAAATACCCAGGCAACACTGGGTTATCAGACAATAAAATGAATCAGGGCTAAAAGCTCCATCTTCTCTGGTAAGACTAGACTGCTACTGCTTTCTCCTCTTTTGAAAGGCCCCATATCACCAAAGGTATCCTGCCTTTTCAGGTGTGGGTGCTTCATACCCATTTCTACTTTCCTAAGATTGCAGAAAAAAATCAACACTTAATCTAGATTGCTGACCAAACAGAATTAAAGAGAGCACCATCTTCTTCTTTAGATCAGACAATACAATAAGCAGTCTATTTCTAATCATTTATTTTGACTCTGCTTGTAACTAAAGATTTGGAAAAATGTATGAAATACAGTTTCATTTCATTCTCAAATGAAGGTTGTTGAGACTGTGGTGGCACGCCAGCTCCCTCAGCACCTGGATGAAGCGATATATCTTGATCCTCTCCAATCGGGTTTCAGGTCCAGGTACAGCACAGAGACGACTTTGGTCACATTGGTGGATGATCTCTGGAAGGCACGGAACAGGGGTTATTCCTCTGTTCTGGTCTTAGATCTCTTGGCAGCTTTTGATACTGTCGACCACAGTATCTTGTTGCAGCAATAGGGGGGGTTAGGATGGGAGGCACCGTATTACAGTGGTTCTCCTCCTTCCTCTCCGGCCGCTTGCAATTTGTGTTGGCAGGGGGGCAGAGGTTGGCCTTGAGGCCCTTAATATGTGGGGTGCCTCAGAGGTCGGTTCTCTCTCCCCTGCTGTTTAACATCTATGTAAAGCCACTGGGTGAGATCATCCATGGCTTTGGGGTGGATTTCCATCAGTATGCTGACTATACTCAGCTGTACATTTCCACCCCAGGCCACCCCAATAAAGCCATTGAAGTGATGAACCGGTGCCTGAAGGCCGTGCGGAGTTGGATGGGTCAAAATAGGCTCCAGCTCAACGCGGCCAAGACTGAGTGGCTGTGTTTCCTGAGCCCAGATACAGCCAGCTTTTTCCATCGCTGGCTGTGGGGGGAGAGTTTTTGACCCCCATGGAAGGGGCTCACAATCTGGGTGTCCTCCTGGATGTACGGCTGTCATTGGAAGATCAGATCGTGGCCGTCTCCAGGGGAGCTTTTTATCAGGTCCGAAGGATCTCCCAGTTGCGGCCCTTTCTGGATCGGGGTGCTCTTTGCACAGTCATTTCCACCCTCGTTACCTCTTGCCTAGATTATGCCAATGCTCTTTACATGGGGCTCCCCTTGAAGAGCATCCGGAGGGTGCAGTTGGTGCAAAATGCGGTCGCAGGAGTGATCCTAGGGGCACCTCGGAGCTCTCACATTACACCTCTCCTCTGCAAGCTGCATTGGCTCCCTGTGGCCTTCCAGGTGCAATTCAAGGTGTTGGTACTCACCTTTAAAGTGCTCCATGGCTTGGGACCTGGGTACTTACAGGACCGCCTGTTGCCACTGTCAGCCTCCCGCCGACCTGTGCATCCCCACAGGGCTGGCCTCCTTGGGGTTCCATTGTCAGGACAATGTCATCTGGCAGCCCCAAGGGTCTAAGCCTTCTCTGTGGGGGCATCCTCCCTCTGGAACGAACTGCCCCCAGAGATCCAGACCATTATGGACCTACGGACCTTCCGGCGCACACTGAAAACCTTTCTGTTCCAACAAGCCGGTCTAGCTTAGTACTATTGGTTGGGGATTTTAATTGGTTTTTAATCATTTTAAATGTGTAATTTTTAAATGGTTCTTAAATTTTTAAATTTTTATAATCAGTTCAATGCGCCACTAATTTAATTAATTTTTAACTGGGTTTTAAATTTGTTATATATGCATGTTTTTAGTTGGCTGTACACTGCCCCGAATCCTTCAGGAGAGGGGGCGGTATAAAAGTCCTGATAAATAAATAAAATAAAATAAATAAATTGAGCAATGGAACTGAATGGGAAATGCAGAAGAAAGCTTTGTGACAATGTTATTATTATTATGGTTAATGACATGGTCAGCTAGATGTTTAAACTGGCATGGCATTTTTATCCATCTATCAAGTCCTTCCTAAGGATCTAGGATAGACAGATATTGTTGTTTGATGAAAGAATGTAAGCTGTTCACAGTAAATTTGCCTTTTGCAATTGATTGGTGGTGATTTTGTCAATGCTTTGGGATAGGATGTTTCAAATGTTTTGGGATAGGAAGGTGTCTATCCCTATTGGTACTATATTTTCTTTCATTTGCCGCAGTTGTTCTATTTGCAGGATTTTCTATATTTTGATTTTTTTTTTCAGTTATTTTTTCTCTTCTGAATTAAGCAGGCTTTCCATCTTCATGTCAAAGAGAAAGAGAAAAACAGGAAATTACCAATCATTTTCCTGTATTTCAATCCTAAATGGGATTCCTAGTGGACAATCATCTTAATATAATCTGCAAATGTAAAGAGAGAGAGAGAGAGAGAGAGAGAGATTCAATGCTGAGCAAAGTAGAGAGAGATGGAACTGTATATCTGTAAGCTACCCTTGTTGATTGAGAATAATATCTTGAGGAATAACATTTTTCAGCAAATCAAACAGAATATGGAATATACGCCTATACAAATTCCTGAATTAAAGTAATATCCTTTTTTAAAGACAGAACATCAACCACAAAGGATGTGAGAAAGTCAGGCTACCCTGTGGAATGTTAAATAATAGATCAATCAGATCAAGACTTTTTTAAAAAAAAAAGCAACAAAGAAGCATTAACTTACTAAGGTATTTTTTGAGTGAGTAAAATACAGATGAAACTGGTTTAACAACTGGTTTGGTGAGCCACAGCAGCACCACCACACAGCTTCAAAATTGCAACAAGTCAGCTTATCTGAGGCAGCCCCAGTGAGTAGGAATGTTGCAGAGGCACGGAAAACAGTTGTGCCTCGCGAGGTGAGCAAGAAAGGAAAAAAAAAAAGGAGATATAGGACTGGATACGGTGGGGTGGGTGGGTAGGGCCAACTGATTGTCACTACTATGGTTCAATAGAACTGGTATGATCAGGCAGCATTCCAGCATGGGTGTTCTGCCTTTGTCTAAAGCCTAAAGAACGATCAGGGAGATTGATCTCAACTGCTCTGG
Source organism: Myanophis thanlyinensis (assembly GCA_017656035.1). Classification (NCBI taxonomy): domain Eukaryota; kingdom Metazoa; phylum Chordata; class Lepidosauria; order Squamata; family Homalopsidae; genus Myanophis; species Myanophis thanlyinensis. Next base: position 7,840 of record JAEANM010017493.1, on the reverse strand, counting down.
TCCCCATTGGAACCATATTGAAAATGGAGTCCTGTTTTCTAAGCCTCATAGTTTCCCCTCCCTTCAAAATTGTATAATCCCAACCCTTATAATTCTAATCCAGGGTTTTTGAAGTTTGGCCACTTTAAGACATGTGAACTTCAACTATCAGAATTCCCCAGCCATATTTCCTAGTCATCTCAGAATGGTGGGACTTGAAGTCCACATGTCTTAAAGTGGCCAAATTAAAACAACAACAACACTGATTTAACCAGTTTGTTTGGTGTTCAGGTTACCAGAACTACAATCCAGTTCTTTATAGAGCAGTAGATTCCTCTACAGTTGAGGAATCCTGATACCCAGTCAATGGTGTTAATTCCTCAGCTTGCTTCCCTCTACAAGGATTCCTTTCTAAATCCTCTGATTAACAAATATGCCAACACATTCTCCTGCTCTTCAAAAAGAAACCAAGGTAGCCATCCGATCTAAAAATGATTCCAGAACTCACTGTTCTTTTCTCATCGAGAATTGGGAACATTGTTTAACCAGATTATTTGGGGCCATGGTATTTTTTCTTGGAAGAACTATTCCAGCTGCTATTTCTTTCTCTTGTTGATATTGCTACTAGAAATAGAGTTCTAGGACAGCCCTTCCTCCTACACGCCACATGTTTTACAGTAAAAGATGACTCTAATCTCATCAACGCTGCCAATCAGGTAACCTAAACTGAAGGCTACATTTAGAGAGGGTCATCGTGTATTTTGAGCCCTGCAAGTCACTCTGACTTGACTTGAATAATGCTAGCTAGTCATTTATTGCTGGTTACTCATAAGCAGGTTTGAGGATTAGGATTGTTCTGGTAATACGGTCCCTGCCTTGTTTGTCTGACTCCAATTTCTTTTAACCTCCAGAATGGCAGGAGCTGTAATTCTAAATTTCTGGAGCACTCACAGGCTTCCGTGGGAAGGAACATGCTCAAGATAGTGGCTGCAGCTATGTACTTGATACAACCATATCTGTTTCGTTGGGCATCACAATAGTTGGAGGCACCACAGTGATTTTTTAAAGTCTTTTGCAGATGTCACTGAGTCAAGCTCACCAGGTTGCTTACTCCTTTATTAGAGTTAAGTCTGATTTAATAACCTTAATGCATCAGGGTGTATGTAAGTGATACATGTAATAAGATCTAGGCACAGTTCCTAACATTCCCAGTTGTATCTAAATATAGGCAAAGCTGAGTTGAAATTCCCCAAAACACATAAGAAAATATCATTTTCTCAGTTACATAAAAATGCCATTGAAAGGTTTTTTTTAATAGAATATTCTCTTTTTTTAAAAAAAATGGCCTATATTTCTTTTTCCTTCAAATACAATATTCCAGAACAAAGCCAGGTTTTGGCATTTTGGAAGATGCAAATGGACAGTTTTTCCAAATGTTCAATTTCTCATGTCCTCAACCCCCAACATTCTTGGAGTGAGTGGAGGGAATGAAATAGTTTTGTGTCTGCTGATGGTTATCAACATCCTTAAATCAGTTTTGTATAATTTCCATGTAAACAATTTGGGTGAAATAGATCCTGCAATTTTGATAGACAAGATTAAGTTATTAAGTTTATTAAGTGATCATTTACAGGTAACTGAAAGTTCATTTCAAAAATTTCAAAAGACAGGCTGAAACAGAGGGTAGTTATATTATGTCTGAATTGACATAACTTTGCATGTTCCTTTTAGCAAAATTTTACCTTCTACCATTATACAAATCCTACTACACCAAGATTCCCTATGGATTTACTGTTAGGAATAGTCTCATGTACAGATGCACTGAGACAATTGCATATCATTGCTGCTGGGTTTCAATCATGAAGAATTTCCAATTATAATGCAGTCTTGGGAAAAAAGTTACCCTATTTCCTTCTCTTACCCTTGTGACTTTAGATAGGATAAAATGCATATTATAGTGTATTGGTCCTGTGATGCGAAATTTCAATGGAGAAATTACATCTTCCTTCCAACCTAACCAAGGGAAAATATTTCTGTTCCAGGAATAGACTATAGCCATAATGGCAAATTTATGGCACACATGTCCAAATTGGCATGCAGAGCCATCTCTGCCGGCATGCCGGCAGTTGCCCAACTCGTGGACTGTGCATGTATACATGCATCACTCCTCTGCATGACTCCTGCGCAAATGCACATATGTGAGAGAGATCATGTGTGAATTATGTGCAACTGCACATGTGCTAAAATACAGCACATGACACACACTAAAATGCCATGTGCGAGTCATGTGTGATGCATGAAAAACTGTGTGCATCACACATGACTATGTATGTGTGAAAAATGCTCATTTGACTGCACATGCACAAAAGATATGGGCACGCAGGACACACATGCCAATGCCCCTGCACTCACATTTGGCACTCGGTGCTGAAAAGATTTGCCACCACTGGACTATAGCATGTCAAAGTTGCATACTTTGAAAATAAGTAAACATATACCACCAACACCTTAGATTCCATAGTGGAAACTTGTAAAAATATTTTAAAATGTTGTTGTTGTTGTTGTTGTTGTTGTTGTTGCATTATATTAAGAATTCTAAGTCTTATCCTTGCATATCCCCAGCTTTGGCATAAATATAGAAAAAATTATGAATACCAACAGGAAATTACTGGAGTTGGAATTTCTGTAACTTTCAGTCTACAGAAACAAAGATTCCTCTGACTCATATGATTTGGTCATGTCCTTCCCTGGTTCTTTTTTTAGCATCATGTTACTACATGTGTGAATATTACTTCAAGGTAAAATACAGTAATTAATGTTGTAAATGTGGTGTTTAATTACACTCTTCAATTATGAGATGTAAATTTTATGAATAACTGGCCTGTCAAAATTGGAGGTCAATTATTCTAAATAGATAGAATGAAATTTACACTCCTGATGTTAAATAGTAAATTCAAACCATTTTTGAAAAGTTTTTATGTTGTAAAATTGAGAAGATGGAGTGATATGTTCAAAATGTGGTGACTGCAACCCAATAAGACAAACACGGACTACAGAAGATAATCAAAACTGCAGAAAAAACAATTACTACCAACCTGCCTTCCATTGATGACCTGTATACTGCATGAGTCAAAAAGAGTGCTGGGAAAATATTTAAGGACCAGTCACATTCTGGACATAAATTGTTTCAACTCCTACTCTCAAAAGGATGCTATAGGGCACTGCACACAAGAACAACTAAACACAAGGACAGCTTTTTCCTGAACACCATCACTCTTCTAAACAAATAATTCCCTCAATACTGTCTTAACTATTTTTTAAGTCTGCATTACTATTATTCTCATCATTCCATCACCCACCCACCCCACTATGACTATAACTTGTTGCTTGTATCCTTATGATTTATATTGATTATTATCTCCTAGTATGATTTGACTGCTTATTTGTAACCCATGACTATCCTTAAGTGTTGTATCTTACGATTCCTGATGAATGTACCATTTCCTTTAATGTACACTGAGAGCATATGCATTGAAGACAAATTCCTTATGTGTCCAATCACACTTGGCCAATAAAGAATGCTATTCTTTAAAAAATGAAGTGGATTTAATAACAGATGTTAGAGGCTCCTTTGAAGTACAAATCAGTCAATCCTAAAGAAAATCAGACTTTGATTGTTCTCTGGAAGGACAGGTACTGAAGCTGAAGCTCAAATACTCTGGCTACCTAAGGAAAAGAGAGGAATCATTGGGAAAGATCCAGATGTTGGGAAAGATTTGGGGCAAAAGGAAAAGAGGACCGGAGAGGATGAGATGGTTAGATTGTGTGTAATTGACACAATGAACATAAATTCGGGCAAATTCCAGGAAGACTTGGACATAACTTAGCAACTGAACAACAAAATTTAATAGTTAAATTAATTCTAAAGGTAAAGGTAAAAGTTCCCCTCGTACATATGTGTTAGTCATTCCCAACTCTAGGGGGCAGTGCTCATCTCTGTTTCTAAGCCAAAAAGCCAATGCTGTCTGATGATGATTTTGTGGTCATGTGGCTGGCATTAGTTTTTTAATTGTCTTAAATTTTTCAATTTTACATCAGGTTTTAATTTGATCGGCCATTAAATTAGTTAATTTTAATCTGTTTTAACTGTTATCTATTTTTTGTGGTTCTTTTAACTGGCTGTACACCGTCCCGAGTACTTCAGGAGAGGGGGCGGTATAGAAATTGAATTAATAAATAAATAATAATAAGTGACTAAATGCCAAAGGCACACAGAGTGCTATCTATCTTCCCATCAAGGTGATCCCTATTTTTTCTATTTGCATTTTTTACATGCTTTCGAACTGCTAGGTGGGCAGAAGCTGGAGCCACTAACAGGAGCTCATTCCATTATGTGGAACTAGGGATTCAAACAGCCAAACTGCCAAACTTTCTGATTGACAAGCTCCGTGTCTTTACTCACTGAACCATCCCTTGAATTAATTAATTCTAATACATGTATTAAAATAAATCCTTTGATTCTAGTTCACTCTAATCATAATTATGTATTTATTTTTATTATGAAATCATTTGATGTGGGTTTTTTTTCTATATTTTACATATGTCCCCAAAATTTTACAGAACCATATGTCTATTTCCTTGTTGCCAACCACTCACTTTGTACTCAATTCCCTTCCTGTCCTTTGTGGCTGGACAGGAATTGTTGCAGACACCCCCAGGAGCAACAGGTAAATTAGATTTTTAATTAGCCCACAGCTCTGTCACTTGTCAGCCACTTTGAGAATAATTCAAGTGAAGAGATGCATAGACACGATTGGAATAGTAATAGTGGATATCAGATTGAGAAATAACGTTAGAAGAATAGAGGCCAACCAAGATGCAGGCTAATTAGAGCTTTGTATGAATGCTGCCTAGCAACTAAATGGATCTTAAGAAGTTTGGTGAGCTTTTTCTATGAATGATGTTGCAGTTTTCTGGCCTCTTTTGATCTAGTTTGCTGAAAGTTCTTTTGGAATATTTTTTAATTTGGTTTCTTCTAAACTAAAAGAAACTAAACCTCTGGAATAGGTTGATGTATTCTTTGCTCCTATTTTGTTTAAACATCAGCTTATATATTCCAGCACATAGCTTATTTAAAATAAATTGCCACTTTTATTTCAAACTAATCTATATATAATTTTGGAGAGGAATTTTAGAGTAGGATTTGGGCATGGCAATGAGTTGGATGGCAGTTAATAATCTCTAATATAAGTAATCCAAGGCAGAAATATTTTTGTTTAATAGAAAATCTGATGCGGACTTTATTTTGGACAGGTACCATTTCTTTTGAAAAATCAGGATTGATTAGATCTGAATTATGAATTTTCTCTGGATAGCTAGGAATTTGTTTGCACAATTTTAGTTGGGTTTAGAGAAGATTCATTCTGTTATGTACCATTATCGGGGCCTTGGCATTCATTTTGATTATGTTGATTTACACTATGCTTGGTTGTCTTTTAAAAATGTTCAAAACAGCAGTTAGCAGAAAACTGCTGGTTATTAGTAGAATATTGATAATCAGAACTTTTTTTAAAAAAAAAATCTGCACTGGATTTGAGAGACCCATGTAGTGATAGTCACCAGCAATCAGTGATAGTAATTTTGAGCATTGTTCTCAGATCCCTGGAGACTGGCAAATGAGAATCATTTGGATTTCTACAATTATCTTTATTGCTAGCACAGTCATGTAACAGAATCTTGAAATCCTGCCAAAGCAATTCTCCAGAATGGTTTATATCTAATGTAATTAATACAGAGTTGATTCTCTAATTATTTCTCGTGCTCTCTTCTCACTTGCATTCACTTGCTCTTCTGTAATGGTCCTTCCTCTAGATTCTCAGAGTCTGCTGTGTAGTTCATCATAATTATATATTACTGTATCTCCAGAACAGCATGTTTTAAATATAGGCTGATAGGAAAGAATGAATTATAGAAGACTTTTGCCCTTCTGCTCTGTTGTGAACTGCATCCTTAAATTATTATTCTCTGATTCTATTCTCTTCAGGTTCCAAAACTGAAATTCCCCAAATTTTTATTTTTATTAATTTATCTATTTATTTAAAAATATATGCCACCCATTTCATTGTCCAGAAGTGTCAAAAACAGATCTCACTGTCAAAGGCAAGATGTTCCAGAGGACAGTGGTGAGATTCAAATAATTTAACAACTGGCTCTCTGCCCTAATGACCAGCTGAACCAGGAGTTTTTTGAAGTGCTTAGAAAGTTAACAACCTGTTCTAGTGAATAAGTGCTAACTGGTTGAATCCCACCTCTAGGGCAGATCCAGAGCAGATATGGTTGTTCCCCTTGAATCCTCCTGAGATTCCTTGTGTTGTAGCCCACCAGCAGAGCTGGTAGCAGATTTAGACAGTGAGGAAGTTGGGGAGGAACATGGGCCAGTCTTGGAGTCTGGGGAAGGCTCTGATGTGTGCTTTGCATCAGAGGCAGAGATGGGGCCAGGGCCGTCTGACAGTTATCAGCTGCCTTCCAAGTCAGATATCACTGGGGCAGAAGAACAACTGGAGCCTGTTCCTGATGTGCGCTTGCGCAAAGCTTCCAGGAGAAGAACTGAAGCTGAAGAACCAGGACCAACTCAGGAGGAAAGGCACAGGTGGATGATGAATGGCTCCTCCCAGAGGGATTTAAAAAGGAGCAAAGGGGAGGGGGGCTTGCAGGATACAATTAGTTCGATTTAGTATGGTGAAGATCTGTTTCTGACTTCATGACAAGTAATTGCAGCTCCATTGTGGTATTTGTGAGTTATCATCTGGCCCCTCTCCAAGCCTGATAAAGGCCTATAGTGTGAAAGACTGTTTGCTGGGACTTTGCTATAGAGTAATTTCCCTTTAACTGCAATAAAGAAGTTTTATCGAGACAAGGAGTCTGCTTCTTCATGTTGGAAGGCCTAGGTCAGAACACCTTGGATGACAGATTCAAAATAAGCAATCTTCTGTGACACAAGTGCAGTGGATCAATCCCACCGGATTAAAATGGTTCTTCAGATAAATCTGGTTCTACACTATGAAGGGTTTAAAGCTGATAACTAATATCTGGAATTTGACCCAATGCAAACCAGAAAACAATGTAGTTTGCATAATAGTGATTACACACTCTATCTGAGATTTCCTCTATAGACACTATGGAATGTAGAGAATGTAGAGAAAAGTAAAGTCTAATATTTAGGCATGAAAAACCAAAAGTACACATATAGACTGGGTGAAACCAAGCTTAATAGCAGTAACTGTGAGAGGGATCTTGGAGCATTAATAGACAACCAATTAAATGTGAGTTAACAGTGTGCAGCAGCAGCCAAAAAAGCCACTGTAATCCTAAATTTCATTAACAGAGGGAGACAATGAAAATCAAGTGAGATATTAATACCACTCTATAAAGCCTTAGTAAGACCACAGCTAGAATACTACATACAGTTTTGGTCACCATGTTATAAAAAAGATTTTGAGGCTCTATAAAAAGTCCAGAGCAACCAAGATGATTAGAGGAGTGGAGGCTAAAATATGCAATAAATGGTTGCAAGTAGTTGGCATGGCTAGTCTAGTGAACAGCAGGACCAGAGGTGACATGATAGCAGGGTTCCAATATTTGACGGGCTACCACAGAAAGGAGGTGGTCAAGCTATTTTCCAAAACACCCGAAGGCCAGACAAGGAATAATGGATGGAAACTGGTCAAGGAGAGATTCAACCTGGAAATAAGGAGTTTTCTGACAGTGAGAACAATCAACTAATACAGGGGTAGGGAACCTTGGCTCTTTCATGACTCATGGACTTCAACTCACAGAATTCCTGAGCCAGCCATTTTAAGCT
>JAEANM010017492.1:0-12938 GCA_017656035.1 Myanophis thanlyinensis | reverse complement strand
TACATTGTAACTTTGGTGAAGTTTAATTCTGTGCTTGGTGATGTTTAATCCTGTGGCCATGCCCACAGAACCCATAGAAAAAAAATTGAATTTCACCACTGGGTAAGTCTATTGGTAGCATCCCTCCCACTGATATACTGATTCAGCTGCTAGTAGTTACAATGACAAACTACAGATCCAGAATTATAATTTCTCATCATGACATTTATACTCAGAATAAGCTTGTAACAAATTAATAAAAGCAAAACCTAACAATGCTCTATGTTTACATGGAGACAAATTATTGTTATTGCTATGTACAATTCCATATCAACTACCTGGTTTACTAGAGAGCTGGAATACAAGTAGTTATAATCTTGGGGCTTTGATCAAGGCCTATTTAAAGTCTTATTCAACAAGACTGCTGCCAAGAAAGCAAACATATGAATTATTGATCAAATGAACCGAGAATTATCATTCGGGAATTCAAACAACCAGAGTCAATATATATACAGTATATATATAATATATACTTTGAATATATTATGTGAATCTTTGGATAAGATTTTAATGCGTGGACTTGGTAGAAACATAGAAGAGGATGATCAGCAGCAAGGTGGATAAACTCAGATATAATGGCAAAGTTGCACTCTTGGAAGACTTGAAGGACCAGGTTGAGGCCAGATTCTCATGGGGGAAAAAAATCTATGTAGTTGCTAAGAATCAGCATTGATTTAACCACACATAATTGACTGAATGTTCAATCAATCAATCTAAAAACCAAAGGAAGAATAGAATGTTTCCTTCTCTATTTCTACACTGTATTGTATTGACTAGACTAGATGAGCTGTTATTTATTATAGTGTTTAGCTTACTTTCACCAAGATGTAGAAAAAAAGAATTAAAATAGTTGGTGTCTCATTGGTAGCTATTTGTATTAAATCCTAACAGACAATTGCACAATCACTGATGTGAAAGGTGCCATATTCAATTGGATTCACATCGGTTAGACCCTGTATGTTGGGTCAAGTCACAGGGACATGATCTCAGCAAATTTTTGTCTTATTCTTTTAGGTTTATTTTTGTTGTAAATATCAAGCATGTAAACAGAATATGTAAAGAGACAAGAACTATAATGTGATTATTTAATTCGTTTCCCAGCTGAATAACAATATCACTTATTTATTTATTTATTTGGATTTATAAACTGCCCCTCTGCCGAGAAGGGACTCAGGGCGGTGTACAACCATCTAAAAAGAAACAATGAATAAATAACAATTAAAACCAATTAAAAAGAATTAAATTGAGTGGATAATTAAAATATGAAAAATTATAAGATTTAAAATTTAAAATTTAAAACCAGTTTAAAAACCCCTTAGACTGCAAGAGTTTGCTGTCTGAGAATGAAAACCTGCCCCTTATCCAACTTGTATCACTGTCTCTCAACAGAAGCCAATTATTTGCTGAACCCAACAACAGTCTTTAGGAGGACCTTTTACCCAGACAGTAAAAATACAGCAGCCATAAATTAAATCCCATTGTTTGCTGTTTTCTTGTGACCCGGACATCATTTTCCAAAATGCATGTCATTATTTTGCCTGATGGTAGGGCCAGCTCCGGGGGTGTATATTTTCTTGCAATTTGCAGAAATTTTTTTTTTAATATGAGGGGGCAGGTTTTTCTCTCCCCCCCCCTTTTTTTTTTGAGAAGTTATAGCAATCAGAATGTTTCTAATTCCACAGTGAGAAATTTTTACAGCAAAGGAGAAAACAAAATGACAAACAGGAGTGAAGGATTTCTGGAAACTTAGCTTTTTAAGAAGGTCTTCTGTGAAAAAGTTCAAAGCACTTCGGTAGTACAAGTGGGAGAGTAACAAAAAGTTGTAGGCCGGAAAGATTGTGGACGACATTCTGGCTAATTTCCAGGTGATAAAAAAACACCATCTTCTTTTTATTCAGAATTCATTACATTGTCTCTTCTCCCCCATTACCCATGTCTCTTTTCCTTCTCCCATTTCTTTTTACTGCTTCTTCATTACTGAAGGCAAAGATCTGCCTTCTTATATTTTATTTAAGCACACTATATATTGATAGTGGGATGCAGTGGCTAAGATGCTGAGCTTGTTGTTCAGAAAGGTCTGCAGTTCGAATCCCTAGCATCATGTAATGGAGTGAGCTCCCGTCACCTGCCCCAGCTTCTGCCAACCTAGCAGTTTGAAAGCATGTAAAAATGCAAATTGAAAAATAGGGAGCACCTTGGTGGTAAGGCAAACAGCACTCCGTGTGCCTTTGGCATATAGTCATGCTGGCCACATGACCCACAGAATCGTCATCAGACAGCGCTGGCTCTTTGGCTTAGAAACGGAGATGAGCAGCGCCCCCTAGAGTCGGGAATGACTAGCACGTATGTGCAAGGGGAACTTTTACCTTTACCTATATTGACAGTTTTAGTTGAAGCAAATGTCAGCAGAACTGGGACAATCTTGGCTGAACTTGATTTGAAGCAGGTCTTGGTTTAATGCTTGGATATCTAAAAGTAAGAACAAAACAGAAGGTCCAGAAAAAGAATAACAAGACCCTTAAGTGCTCTTAGCAAGAAAACAACATAGAGATGTCAACAAAATCACTCAGAGCTGAGCTAAATTCAGAAGAGGCGTTTATGTAGTAGACTACAGATCTCCTTCAAATTCTTCCTGTAGGGTTCCTTAAATATTCTGAAGCGATAATTTTTCTGCTGGAGAGAGAGCACCCTGGTGAATGGGAAAAATGATTTTCAGCTTCAGATTTGCTGATTGCTTTCTATTAAACTTTTCAGCTACAAAAAAAAAAAAAAAGAGTTAAGGGCAGAATTCCATTGTCTGTTAAATCGATGCCTACCACAATTTTTTTTTTTTGTTATTCCTTGCACTATAATCCAAAAAGGATTTATATGAAAACATCAGATCTCCAAAAGATGTTTGTTAAAACATCTAACTCAGACGCTCTTTCTAAATTGTTAAAACTGCTAATACACTGTGTCACAGGACCTCTAATGCCATAAAAATATAGAGCTTGCGAAACGATAGGTAAGAACATTCAAGCAACAGAACTTAAAACTGGACCTCGTGTTAAGATTAAAGACGGCTGCTAAATGTGGAAATCGCTACTGCAATAAGGAAGAGTAACTTTCTTGTTACTCATTAGTCATCTTGCCAAGCTTGGTTTTATTTTAGTCTTTTTTGAAAAAGGAAAAAGCATTTGGCATAGTCACCATTGTAGGAATCCCCTGGGCTCCACAGAGGGTCTGCGGCCTTCCTTTAAAATGCAAGAGATGGGTGACACTTAGATTATGCCTCTTAACAAAAAATACAAAATGGGATCGTAGAAGCTTCTTGACTAAGAGTTGTTATTCTCCATTCCCCAGCAGCCATATTTTGAACTGGCCACAACACACACTCCATAATTTCAAATGTGTCTACTGCCCCCCCTCATCCAAATATACCTGGAAACCTCTGCTTTGTAACTGCCCTCAGATTCTGGCACTCTTCACCACAAAGCATGCTTTTCCCTGCCTCTCACCTATTTTTAATTAATGTCCTTGCTTTGCATTTAATTACAAGGTGCTGCATCCTTCAATAGGGAAGCTAGTGAGAGCAGATGGAGAACAGTGTTCTCATTCCCACATTCCTAGTTTTCTGAAGAAGGACTGCTTTGTTAGTGCATTGCTTTTAAACACAAAAGGACTGTATTAAAAAAAAGCTAAATTAGGACTAAAGGACATGAGAAGGGGAAAAAAAATGAATCTATGCTAAGGTACTACCTTGAGTATGTGCCATCAAGTCATTTTCCATTTGTAGTAACTGCATAGATAGGTTTATGTAACTAAGGGCTTATCTTAGTTATTTATTATTCACAACTGCAAAAAGAACATGGTTTCCAGCGGTTCCTCCTCGGTCAAAAGGGTTACAAATGTTAGCTGTGGGAATATTTTGAATTATTTGATGGAGTTGGCAAATTGTGTGCTGATGTACTGTTGGGTTGAGGGGGGAATGCTAAGTTGGCTCAAAGATTCTGCAGAAATCAGCAAGGAACAAAAGTAACATACTTGTAATACAATTGGACAATCTATTTCTTTGAATCAGAAATAGCCATTCCAAATGTTACAGAAGGAGATGAAGACAAAAGGGTTGACTTGGACCAGACAAAATAGCTGCATTGTAATAGGGGCAGAATGTTATTCAAAAGCCACGTGTCTGTTGGAAAAAGGAATAACAGAATGACAGAGTTGGAAGAGAACTTGGTGGTCTTGAATCCAATTCCTTGCTCAAGCAGGAGATTCTATATAACCGTGATTGTTGTATACTACGCATGCGCGGCCAGAGTCCACACACTGGTCCGCCATCTTGAACGGACGACCCGGCAGCTGATTGGCTGTCGGGACATTGATGCCCATTGGCTGGCCCACCAGCCAATGGGAAGCGCAGGAATTTGAAGTCGCGGCAAATATAAAAAGCCGCGGCTTCCCCTAAGCTTTGCCTTTTGACTGACAGAATCTGCATCGTGAGTTTTGCTCGCGGTTTGAATAAAATGGGACCCCTCGTGGTCATCCAAACGGACCCGGTTTCTTGAGTTTTCTTTCACCGATTTGGACCGGGTTTTCGGCTATAACAGTGATGGTGAACCTATAGCACGGGTGCCATAGGTGGCACACAGAGCCATCTTGCTGGGCACACAAGCTGTCAGTCAACTTACCTCCAGCTGAGCATGCACATGTGATTGAGCTGCATGCATGATTGCAGAGACCCAGCTGGTCTTCGGGCCTCCACTGTGCATACGCGCGATTGCAGCAGGAAATCCAGCTGGTCTTCGGAGCTCTCCTGTGCATGCATACGTGATTGCTCATGTGTGCGTGAGTGCCTGCGCACAGTGTACATGCAAAAGCAGCATGCATGCACAGATGGTGCAGTTGCACCTGCAGCACATGTGGAGGAGCCACACACAAGTGCAGAGGGCACACGCAAAGAGCGTACTTTTCTGCATTCGGTAAGTAAAAGGTTCGCCACCACTGCTATATAACATTCCAGAAAAGTGGCTGTCCAATCTCTTCCTAAAAGCCTCCAGTGATGAAGCACCCACAATTTCTGGAGGCAAGCTGTTCCACTGGTTAATGATTCCCACAAGAAATTTACACTTAGTTCTAGGTACTTCTCCCCTTGATTAGTTTCCATCCGTTGCTTCTTGTTCTGCCTTCAGGTGCTTTGGAGACTAGGGTGATTCCCTCTTCTCCATGGCAGCCCCTCAAATATTGGCACACTGCTGTCACATCTCCCTAGTCCCTCTTCTCACTAGACTAGACTTTTTTCTAAGGACTTTGAAGGCTGGGGTGGTTGGGAGGACCTTCCCAACTGGAGTAGGCTAACGAGATGGAGTGAAATATAGAAAAGTCTCTGATAATATAACTTGGCTGGCAAAGACACTTGATAGAATAAGCAGATCAGAAGTGTTCAGGTAGTCTCCTTTAAAATAGTCTCCTTTAAAAGGTAAGCTTCATAAAAATATATATATGTGTGAACAGAAAAGTGTGTATTTCTGTGGAGGCTATTGTCACAAAGTAACACCTGCCACAACACGGGAAAACAATTTTCTCTGCTTTTCCAAGGCCAAATGCAAATTTCGATGGGGGGTGGGGGGAAGGTTTCAACTCCACTAAGTGCTTTATTCCCCCCAATCCACAGATGAAATGCTGAAGTGTTTTCTGTCTTCCCACTTGTGCATGCATTAGTTAAGCCTTTCTCCTTTTCTAGCCGCATCCTAAATTACCTGCAGATGTCACTGCAGCCCCATGCTTTCAAGTCAGGAGGCAGACTTTGTTGTTCCTATGGTAACACGTTTTATCGATTGAAAGGTTTCAGGATGCTTTATTTTGGTTGAGGCTTTCCTCTTCATCCTCTCTCTTTCTCTCTCTCTCCTTTTCTCCTTGTTTCCCTCCCCCTCTACTTCTGTGTCTACAGGTGTGAGAGTCACACCCATATTAAGTTGCTGTGGATGAAATATGATCCATAGGTCATTCTGGAAAGCTCCAGAAAGCAACCATAAAATCATAGCATTGGAAAGCAGGTGTTCTGGGCCAATCTTCTGCTCATTGCAGGAATCCTTGTACCATTTGGGACAGATGGGTGTCCAGTCTTTCCTTGAAAACCTTCGGTGATGGATCACCCACAACTTCAGTTATTCCATTGCTTAATAGTTCTCATGGTCGAGAAACTCCTCATTAGTTCACACTTGGCTCTCCACTGTAAATGTTCCACCCATTAATTTTTTGTCTTGCCTTCTGGTGCTTGGGAAATGATGATGATGATGAGGATGATGATGATGATAACATTATCTGAGCCCAGCAAAGACTCCCTGTTTAGTAAATTGTCCTCCTGATGCTCTAGATGCGGCCAGAACAAGTCTATAAAAATCATGCTTGGTTTAAACGCTACAGCCAGCCACAGCGTTGCCGCTGTGAATCCCTAAACATCCCAGGTGATTCACCTGTTTGGCATCTTCTCTTGTAGCTCATGGAAAAGGGAGGGCGTTCTTGTGGGTAGTCAGCTAATTAAGCAAATATTTTAATTGGTTCACACTTGAATGGATCAAATTTGCAGTTGATTATACCCAAACAGATTGGGAGTGTTCACATCTTAGCAGGAAGTGACATGTTCATGTTGGAAGTGGCTTTCGTGAAGCAGGGAGTTAAAGCTTTGCTTCACCTAAATGTCCAATCAGTGATGTGGCAACATAGCTGTCTTGGTTTCCTTTGAATCCCATTGAACACGATTCGAAATCAACCTCCTTCCTCACCTACTTGCTTAGTTAAAAAGCCTTTGGGGAGAAAAAGTAGAATACTAACAGCACTAATAAGGTAATAACTAGAACTGGCAGTTGTGGCAGCAAAAATGTGAGAAATGTATAATTGGTCTTATTAAAAAATACATTCCTAGAAGTTGTTAAAAACATTCCTTTTTGCAATTTCACAAAGTGCAATTGCAGTATCAGCGGAAGCGGCTGAAAATTGTAGTCTTGCTTTCAGGTTTTGCTTAGGAGAAACTTACAGGCAGTGAGAAAACCTTTTATGAGGGTCAATTTCAGATGCACCTTTTTGGTTTAATATTAATCACTGAGCTGGATGGAGCTCAGTAAATGATGTAGTTGTAACTAGACAGAACCCAGGCACCTTGAAGCTAATGACTGAAGATCTGACGATACTCTTTAAATATCTGAAGGGATGTCACACAAAAGAAGGTTAAGACTCTTTCTCCATCTTCCCAAAGGGCATGACATGCAACAATAGATTTAAATTACAGGAAGGCAGATTCTGAATGTTTGCTTGAAATATTTTGTATAGGAAGAACAGTTCAACAGTGGAACTTACTGTCCAAAGAATTCATGGCTCTTCACTGGATGTGTCCAAGCAAAGACTGGCCAGCTATCTGTCTGAAACGCTTGATCTCTGACAGAGCAGGGAACTGGACTTGTCCCCAGGCATGTCTTTCAGACCCCCGATACTAAATGTGATTTCCTAGGGATGCCATGGATTTAGGTTAACCTAACTAGGTTTGCCAGTAGGATTCAGCTGAAAGTAGCATGAACTATGGAAATGGAGATGAGCTAAAAAGATACTGATAGGCAAAAGTTCCTTTGGCTTAGATGGCTACCATATCAGCAGGAAGAAAAAGGGAAAAGGAAGAGGCTGCCAAAGATAGAGAAGTCCCCTTTAAAAAGGCAGAAAAAGGAAAGATAGGGTTCCCCGGACATATTAATTTTGTGAAAACACAATTCACTGTGTTGTCTCCTTGGTCACTGCTACTTTCTTGGCATGATTTCAGAACTGGTTTGCCCATTGTCTCTTTCTTTCCTAGGGCTGAGAGAAGAGAGTGTGACTGGAGCAAAGTTAGCTGGTTTCCTGCCTAAGGCAGGATTTGAACTCAGGATTTGGTTTCTAGCCTGGTGCCTTCCCCATGGCACCAAATTGGCCCTCTTGTCTCCTATTTGTGTTAAGGTTAGGATTACTTTTACGTGTGTTTATTTTTTTCCCTCCCCAAGACGGTGTGAATAGTTTTAATGGTCTGTCATGCTCATCTCGGGAGGTAGGAGGAATAGCTGTTGAATGAAATCTGAGTCGAAAGGAGGAATAGGGGTGGAGAAAGCATCTCAGAAAAGACCCCTCCCCACTAGTTCTCAGGGAAATAAAGGCAGGGGAAGGGGGAAATGCTTTTGAACATGCAAAGTTATTTAATATAAAAAAATTCTTTAGGGGACTGGAGGCTAAAATATATTAAAAACAGTTGCTGGAACTGGATATATCTAATACCGTGATGACGAACCTATGGCACGGGTGCCATAGGTGGCACGCAGAGCCATCTTGCTGAGCACACAAGCTATCGGCCGATTTACATCCAGCTGAGCATGCACATGCGATTGCACATGTACAATTGCAGAGACCCATCTGGTCTTTGGGCATCAGCTGTGCATGCGCCCGATTGCAGCAGGAAATCCAGCTGGCCTTTGGAGCTCTCTGCGCCTGCAAGGCGATTGTTCATGTGTGCATGAGTGCCTGCATGCAGCACGCGTGCATTGCACGTGCAAAAGCTGCATGCATGCGCAGATGGTGCAGTTGCACATGCAGAGCACGTGGAGGAGCTGCACGCAAGTGCGGATGGTACGCGCAAAGCACGTACTTTTTGGCACTCGGTAAGTAAAAGTTTCGCCACCACTGATCTAGTATGATGAAAAGAAGGAGGGGTGTGTGTGACATGATAGCAGTGTTCCAATATCTCAGGGGCGGCCCCAAAGAAGAGCAAGTCAAGCTATTCTCCAAAGCACCTGAAGGCAGGACATGAAGCAATTGATGGAAACTAATCAAGGAGAGAAGCAACCTAGAACTAAGAAGAAATTTCCTGATAGAACAATTAATCAGTGGAACGACTTGCCTCCAGAAGTTGTGAATGCTCAGACACTAGAAGTTTTTTAGAAGAGATTGGATAACCTTTTTGTCTGAAGTGATGTAGTGTTTCCTGCTTAAGCAGGAGGTTGGACTAGAAGACCTCCAAGGTCCCTTCCAAGTCTATTATTCTATTCTAAAGAAAGTTAGAATTCCACTGGCTTTCTTTTATAATGGTTACGTCTCTTTGTGATTCTGTTCCATCAAGATTGCACAACCACAGCAGAAGTAGCAGCAGCAACAACAGCAAAAGAAGGTGGGGGGAAAGGTATTTCTCACAGAAGCAATTAGAGTGAGGATGATGATACATCTTGCTATACGTAAAAAGAAAACCACTTATTCCTTCCCCTTGCTTCCAAAAAATGGCACATATAACAATTGTAAGAGCAGGATGCCCTGACTCAGAGACATTACCCAGTGATGAGCAACGCTGATAAAGACAGAAAATTGAGACTGTGATTTGGTGAGGTTTTTTTGATAAGCTATTGTCCTCGAAGGAAAGAAAACAGAGTGGGCATGGATGCCAGAGAGCATTTGAGCCTTTTTAGAGTCCATAATTGGGTTGAATAAAAGTCCTTGGGAATTCACTCCTTATGTTTAGTGAGTAGGTGGCTCTTCAGATCGGGAAGAGATTTGTCCTTTGGTTCTGAAATTCTGATTCACTGTTATTTCCTATCAAACTTAGAATAGCAAAGTATTGCAGCTTTTCTACTTGAAATAGATAGATACAACTGAGTTTCCACTCTGCTTCTCTTAAGCTTGGTTTGTACAACATAACTAGGTTTCAAATGGCCACAAGATGGCAGCTAAGAGATACAGAAATCTCTAGGGCTAGTTCAAATTTTTGCAACCCAGATTTACTAGCCCTAAAAATAGATTCGACATCTTGTGGAAACTCAACCACTGGCTTCATGTTATGTGAAACAGGCCCTCATCTCAAGACCCTAGTGTGATTCATTTGCTTGGATACAAGATATTATGGGCACAACAAGTGTGCTTTGTTAATTCAGGTTAAGGTTTAGCATATTTTCTATGAACCAACTCAGATTTTGTTTAATTAACGTTCACTGAATCAACCAGCTGGCTGAGTTCATTCACAGTGCCCCAAATCTCTAACCTCACCAAGTGTCTGAGTCCTACCACATAAGGAGCCACCAAACAGCCAATTACAATTTCATGTAATGTGTTGTGCAAAGTGAGCCACGGGCTCATTAACTTCTTGACTTGGTGTACTTATTACATTAAGCAGTATATTGCTTGGCTGTGGTTTATTGATCAAGCATAATTATCTGGGGTCACACAACGCACTAAACCATAAAGCCAAATATACGTAGCACAAGAATTCCAGATTTTATAGCTTCCAACATCTCTGGGTAGAGAAGACAAACGTAGAGTTCTCTTTTTTCTATGGAAGACTGTATTTCTTTGGGAATATGTGTAGATCATTCAATCAAGTGGAATTTACAGTGGCTATTCCACCAATTTAGATGGAACAATGAATGGGCCCACCCACTATCTTTTCTTTTGACTCTTTGCTCCTTCCATCCATCCATCCATCATCTCATCCAGAGGTGGGATTCAACCAGTTCGCACCTATTTGCTAGAAGCGGCTGTTAACTTTCTAAGCAGTTCGGAGAACTGCTGGTTCAGTTGGTCATTAGGGCAGAGAACTGGCTGTTAAATGATTTGAATCCCACCACTGCTCCCATCTTTCTACCTTATCTTGGTCATACATTACAGGCTGAGCCAGATGCCTTGCATCCTTCCCCAGTTTAATTGCAAAATCTCTACAATGCTTATTGTCATAGCCGAAAACCCGGTCCAAATCGGTGAAAGAAAACTCAAGAAACCGGGTCTGTTTGGATGACCACGAGGGGTCCCATTTTATTCAAACCGCGAGCAAAACTCACGATGCGGATTCTGTCAGTCAAAAGGCAAAGCTTAGGGGAAGCCGCGGCTTTTTATATTTGCCACGACTTCAAATTCCTGCGCTTCCCATTGGCTGGTGGGCCAGCCAATGGGCATTGATGTCCTGACAGCCAATCAGCTGCCGGGTCGTCCGTTCAAGATGGCGGACCAGTGTGTGGACTCTGGCTGTGCATGCGTAGTATACAACACTTATTATTTAACTTGACATAGCCACTCACCTATCTGTGACTCTGGGCAGTTTAGAAACAATTAAAACAAATATAAAGTCAACCAGAAGGATAGGATGATAGAGCTATTTTAAAATAAGAGAAAAGCAATACAAAACCTCTATAAAGCATAATAAAATACACAAAACTCATACCCAAGGCAATACCTTTCATCAAAAACAATTAGTATAGTCACTGTACCAGCTCCACCATTTAACCAGAGCCCCATGACCAGGAGCAAAACCATACATTCAGAACTTTGTAGAAAGCTCAGGTGGGCTGGAGCCAAGCTGATCTCTTGGGGGTGGGGGGATGATGTTCCACAGGGTGCATGACACAGCAGAAAAGACTGTCTTCTAGAGCAGGGGTCTCCAACCATGGGAACTTTAAGACTTGTGGACTTCAACTCTCAGAATTCCTCAGCCAGAATTCTGGGAGTTGAAGTCCACAAGTCTTAAAGTTGAAGGCCACGGTTGAAGACCCCTGGTCTAGAGTCCCACCAAGCAATACGTCTGGGCTGATGAGACTTGCAACAGTCTCTTTTGTTGGACCTGCTGGACAGGTAGATATAATTGGAGTGAGATGGTCCCACAAATAAGTCAAATTTGCATATGTCAATCCAGTCATACTTTTTAGGGGGGACCTAGAGTGACTCTTACACAGACAAGCAGCCATGGTTAAAACGCTCCATCGCTTAGTGTGGTGTGTAAAGCCAGACGGCGTGTTGGATTCCCTCTACTCTTCAGACTCCATTGCTTCCTCTCTCCTAGTTATCATAATCATAATATGGAAAAAAAAAACAAAACAGCCTTCATAAATATTTGTGTAATGTTGGCTATTTTCTTCCCACAAGCACACCTGTTGCCTGCCTATCCAATTCCTGGTGTTCTTCGCTCAGGCTTGAAATGCCTGGCTGCTGAGACAGCCAACAGGTTGTGTGCTCCTCTGGCACGTTTTATTAATTGCAGCGGGCTCTGCACTTAATTAAAACCAGAGGTGTCCACTTCCCCTTTGGTTGCTCCTGATATACTCCCTGTTGCAAATTTATTGGGCTCTGGAGGGAGCCCAGATCCCCCTCCCAATTGCCTGTTTTTCTCTTCTTGTTAATTGCCAGCAGGAAACGCTGCCTGCGCTGGGCTCGGGGTTAAATTAATTAGAAGCTGTGTTTGAAGGCAGGCAGCGGATGGTTGGACAAGCAGGAGTTTCGCTTATCGTAGCATGCAGAGTTTGCTGAATGACTGGGCTGGTATGTCCTTGCCATAAACAAAGGCGTCATTACTGGCTAGCTTGAATTAGGCAGAGAGGGAGCTGGTCAGGGACAGTGAGCAACACACAGACACACAAACATGTTTCTTTCTTCTCATGCACAGGCAAGATAGTTTTTGCCCCAGCAAGGAGTCTTAAACTTTTCTTTTTTTTCAAAAGCTGTTTTTCTGGCAAAGGTCTCCAAAGGCTGCAGCAGTGCACTGATGATAGACTAAGCTCATCAAAGACATCAGGGCTAGAACTAGGATGTGCAGGATTTGAATGTGATTAAAAAGCAAACAAACCCTAGACTGTTTGCATGATCTTTTAGCTAAGCTGAAAAGTTCGCTTAATGGACATGTGTCTGCAGTACAATTTGTCTGTCCCTGTCCTTGTTTTTCTTCAACAATGTCATACGAATTTGTGGTCGCTCCCATCTTCTGTCAGGACTTCAGTCTGGATTTGGGAAACACCAAATGGATATTGTTTCAGGCAGTGGTGGAATTCAATTTTTTTTACTACCGGTTCTGTGGGCGTCGCTGGGGGGATCATGTGACTGGGTGGGCAGTTTCTGTAAGCAGGGCAATAAAGATTAGGCTAGAAACAACACCAGGA
>JAEANM010017491.1:0-12939 GCA_017656035.1 Myanophis thanlyinensis | reverse complement strand
ACACACACACACATTCTGATTCTCCAGCGCTCTCTGGGTCTCGTGGGTGCTTCTTCTAGCCTTCATTGTACTGGGCACACCTCAGTCGCTTGGGGAGACACATGACCTGCTCCAACAGTAGCGGGAGAAAGAAACAGCCAGGTTGGGCTGGTGTCTCAGGCCAGAGAGGAAGCCGCGTGTCTCCCCGAGCGACTGAAATGCACACAGCACCAAGGGCTGGAAGAAGTGGCCGACAGACACAGCAAGAGACAAAGCAAGATTTGCTTCCGCTTTGGAATGTGGCGTGAGTCTCCTCCCCTTCCCCCCACCCTTCTCAGGCCTGGCAAGGAGTGACAGGGAGAGGAAGGTGAGGGGCGGGGCAGCCAATAGAGAGCTACAGCAGGGGAATGAAAGAGGCATGAATTGCCGATATTCATTGCTTTGGCCTGCCTGCGCCCCCCCACCCCGCAACAGTACCATTTCCTCGTTCCGGCCAGTGAGGATCGTGCTACTCCCTTCACTTTGCATTACCTGCAAAGTTGCCCACCACGAGCTCTAGTCACAAGATAGACCCATTGGTCGTCCTGGAGAAGCTCCTTCACCTGGATGTGCCACGACCACCAAAATTTTCTCGCAGACCACCAATGGTCCACGGACCACCGGTTGGTGACCTCTGGTATAAAGGACATAACTATGATCAAGTTTTCATACATAGGGTCATCTTTTCACCACAGACACTCAATTTATAGAACACCCTCCCTGCTGAGACATGAACAACCATACCTCTGCTGGAATTTAATACATAATATATTCAGTTTTTCAACTAATTTAATTTTAAGAGTCCCCATGATGCTTAATGAAACTACTGGGCCTTAATGATATTACTTGAACTGTTTACTCTAGCATTTAGTTTGGTTTTCTTGTTTTTTGTAATCAATGTCACTATATATCCCTTGTAGTCTATTAAAGCAGGGACATGGCATCAATACTATAATTAAATGCATAAGGTGAATTTTCAGAATGGGTGTACAACCATGAAAAGCTTTTTTCTTCTTATTTGTAACCCTCTACACAAAGAAATGTATTCATCACTCACCTGATTTCCACACTGGTTTTCTTTATTAGGAGGAATTGGATAATACCATTACAATGGAGGATCAGATTTATCTCCTTCTGGAGGCCAAAATTCAATGTGAACAAAACCTCACAGCTCAAGTTCAAGAAGAAAGAGGTGAGGATATTTTAGTAATTTAATTTTCTTCTTATTCTGATCAGGATTTTTAAAATTATTTTAAAATGTAGACATGGGTGGAATTCAAGGAAACATACCCTTATTGTTTGATGTGTAGGCTTCTGTGCTGAGAATATGGATGCTTTCATTACCCTGTTGTCTAATATTCAGGTACAAGGATTGTTTAAAGTCTGCTGATAGCAGCAAATATCTCTGCCCCAACCATAATATTGTCCTGGCCTGGCTGCAGCACTGATGTCAGGCTCTAATCAGGGATGAGTCAAGGACCATGCACAGTTCAGAATGATTCAGAAGAGTCTTGGACCTAGTGTAAATACCTCAGAGCTGCTCATGCAATTTTCAGGTTATTCTATACAAGACTGGGGGGGAAAAAAATAAGGTTACTTGAAAGACTCTGCTAAAAATCAGAAAATCTGTTTATAAGTGAATCTGAGAAAAATCAAAGACGGGACCACAGCATAATCATAACTGCAAAGAGAAATTAAAAGGAATGGCAGGCTATTTAGATGCAGAAAAGCATCACCGAAAGAAAGAGAGGGAGGGAGGGAAGGAAGGGACAGAAGGAAAGAAGAGATATAAATGGTTACCTCCCTCTTTCACCAGAGCTACTGGGATAGGAGAACCCAAGTCTCAGAGGAAGTACAACAGAAAAAAAACCTGTTGATTTAATAAAGCATAAGGAAAGATAGATAAACAACAGAGAAATTAATTTAGATAGATGTCAGGAGGTGAAAGGTCTGATCCTGAATTTTAAAAAAATAACTGTGAATAGCAGTGAATAATGAAATTTAAAAACATAAGAAAGCAAACATTTCATTTAGTAAAAGAGCTTCCCACACATTTAATTTCCAGATATAGTTCCCCTCTCCACCCCCTTTCTTCTCTGAAGCGATTAAACTGAGGAGACAAAATATGTTTTGTCATTTATTTTTCTGGCTGTGTTTTATCTTCAGCAATTTGTATCAGTCATGTTGATGCTCCCTCTTCCCCTTCAAACATTGTCTGGGAGATCTGAATGCAGCTGGTGTGTTGGCTGCACTAAG
Organism: Myanophis thanlyinensis; assembly: GCA_017656035.1. Taxonomy (NCBI): domain Eukaryota; kingdom Metazoa; phylum Chordata; class Lepidosauria; order Squamata; family Homalopsidae; genus Myanophis; species Myanophis thanlyinensis. The sequence goes on along the minus strand of JAEANM010017491.1, from coordinate 10,665 downwards.
ATTACATTAAGTAGTATGACACTGGGTGGCTCAAATCCATAACTGCCTAGATCAGTGATGGCGAACCTTTTACTTACCAAGTGCCGAAAAGTATGTGCTTTGTACGTGCCATCCGCACTTGCGTGTGGCCCCTCCATGTGCGCTGCATGTACAACCGCACCATCTGCGCATGCATGCAGTTTTTGCATGTGCAGTGCACGTGTGCTGCATGCAGGCACTTGCACACATGAGAAGTCACTTGTACATGCGCAGGAGAGCTCCAAAGACCAGCTGGATTTCCTGCTGCAATCACGCGCATGCACAGCGGACACCCAAAGACCAACTGCGTCTCTGTAATCTCATGTGCCTGCTCAGCTTGAAGTAAGTTGGCCGACAGCTTGTGTGCCCAGCAAGATGGCTCTGTGTGCCACCTGTGGCACCTGTGCCATAGATTCACCATCACGGGCCTAGATATAAGACATACAGGTGGCATGCCTAGAAACAGAAATGTGCAGCGATCATGGAAAGGTGACATGAACATGGGAATCTTAACACGTCATCTAATATTTTACCTATAGCAGTTTGCAGCGTCCTGCAATTGTTTTTGCCGAAAACCAGTGTTTGCTTCCAGTTTTTGGCAAAAATGCCCCACAGTGAACCATGGGTTTGCTTAATGTGTGCAGTTTGCTTAATGACCATGGTGATTTACTTAACAACCACTACCAAAACAGGTCATAAAATCAAGTTGATCACATGATGATCCATCACAACTTACAAACCATAATTGGAGCCTCCCTTATAGTTATGAGGACTACCTGCAGTTATTTCTTAGTCTCTGAAGATTGACCTTTGGCCAATCACTTGCTCTCAGCCCAAATCAATTTCAGCAAGCCGATTGGATTCTCTGCATCCCTCTTGCTTCTTCATGTGTAGATAAGCCTTGTTGTGAGAACTAAATAAGCACGCTGCAAAATACATGAACCCTATAACTGTGAAGTATGCTAAAGAACAACAGCAAACACGTATGAGCTGTGTTTGTTGGAATGCTGCATTTCGGCAGATACGGGAGTAGTGGAAGGACGAATAATTGACTTTTAAAAAGACAAAGCCATGTCTTACCCTTGCTTGCTGAATTCTTGTCTGATTTAGTGAAAATGAGTGGAAACTACAAAGATATTAGAATTTCCCTGAAAATGTATGTTTATTTCCTTCCAAAGAAAGAGTCCTGTTTTGGGGACTTTGGTCTGAATTCCTGCAGGCATTCTAATGTATTTTCAGAGATTAAAATGCCTGCAGGAGTATTCTCTGAGCACTGAATGTACATACCCAGAGATTTAAGAGAGGGTTTTTCCCCCTTTAAATCTGAGCTTAATTGAATGCCTGCATTGAGCAGAGGAATTGGTACTACATTACACAGAGTTCAAACGGGAAGATTTATTTGCTTGTCTTTAGTGGGATTATTACTCCTGTGTAAAGTAGTGCAGGATTGTGGCTCTAGGACCTAAAAAATCCTAATTCGTAAGCAGTAGAGCTGGCTTTTAAGTAGAGGGCAATCTTTAGCCATCCTTTTCACAGAATGGTTGCACTGATGAAATGATTCTTGGCAAAGTATAGAAATAAGAAATAAATAAGACGTGGAAAATAAGCAAGATGGCACATTTACTTGTAGTTTTTCTGATGAAATAGCTATAACAGAAAATATGGCTATATATTTTATAATATAATAAACATATTACACAGTCAAGTGAGTATCGCCATTGTTTACCAAAATGAGCCTGTATTTTTGTTCCCTTTGTTCATAGCTTCAGATTCTGAAGTGGGAAGTATTCTTTCTCATTCATCAGTAACATTTTCCAGCTAATTTGGGGAAAATATTCTAAAAACATTTTTCATGTGCTTTTTAAATGAAATTCTTCCAGCAGTTCCATTGCTTCTCTTCACAGCCAGTTTCTTTCATTTTACAGCAGGAGGGGAGTGCTTTCCAGAATGGGATGGTCTAATCTGCTGGCCCAGGGGGTCAGCAGGAAAAACCTTGGTTGTGCCTTGCCCTTCTTACATCTATGATTTTAATCACCAAGGTATGTTCCTTTTCCTTTTCAATCATTGACCTTACATGATATCAGGGAGAGAAAAAAGTCATCAAACTAATGGAAATATTATTTCTTACAGGTATGGCCTTCCGACATTGTAACACAAATGGAACATGGGCTTATGTGCAGAGTTTAAACCGAACATGGTCTAATTATTCTGAGTGCTTCCATTTCCTGCAAACAGAAATCAGTCAGCAAAAGGTATGGGCTCTTACTCCAGATAAGGAGAAGAGAAACAAAATGGGCTATTGCAGAAATATTGAGCACCTAAATATCTTTTATGACACATAATGCCATCCATAAATATGGGACGAAAAGAATTTAAATAGTTATATCTTCTCCTCCAGGTCCCTTGGTCATTTTCTCTTTTGTTACAGAAGAGATCTGGCACATGCTCAGAAAAACAAAATAGAAATTAGTTGTCTAACATACTATTTCCTGAGAAACTTTGTTGGTTCTTTAGAATATGACAGCTTATAAATGAATATTGAAATTAGGTTCTGATCCCTTGGCAATATTAAATAATGGGAATCCATGCATAGAAATTGTGTGCTATCTCCAAGGGCAGAACAAGGAAACATCTGTGTGGTGCTGGCGCAGTGCTTTTTGCCCATACAAGAAATTAGTAGACTAGCTCTGAATATCACAACTGTAGCCATTGATTGCATTCCAGGTTCAGTTCACTTCTGTAAAAATACATGTAAGAAATTATAGATTTTTAAGATGAAATAAATTAAAGATAAAATCACAGTTAACAATTCTCTACAACTCTCAACAATATTTATAAATTCTTCTGTTGTTTCTTCAGAGGAAATTCTTTGAACGTCTCTTTGTCATGTACACAGTGGGATACTCCATTTCCTTCTCCTCTCTGGCTGTTGCTATTTTCATCATTGGTTACTTCAGGTGAGTGATTTACTGAGGTTGCAGCAAGTGAAATTAGACTAAAAGCTATGTAGATATTGCATTCACAACACACAAACACAAACACAAAGACATACATCTCACCCTAAACCTTATACCACTATCTGACTGGATTTACTCATCATATTGAACCAAAACATGGTTTGCTTTACCTTGATATGAAATATGAACCCAGACTTTGTATTTCTAAGATGATTTATGACTTAGCATAATATGTTAATATGATGCAAATCTGGTCTCTTTCTTCCTTTCATTTTCTCAAAATATCGCATTGCAGAGAGAAAGAAACCAAAGCTTAAGCTATGTCTTGGAGCAAGCAGAGTTGGTACTGAGTGGGGATTTAATTAGGTGAGAGAGGGAGGGGGAGAATGGAAGGAGCAAAGAGGTATTTATTTTATTTTTTATTTATAAAAATATTTTTTTTTATATTTATTAAACATTTGTATAGTAGTGTTTCATCCAGCTCAGAGTACTAATAGAAGCTTGTGCTAGCTGTACAATCAAGTAGAGCTGAAAGAAATATTAAAAAGTTGAAATTGTGAGATGGGAATCATCTCAAGTTTATAATGGTCTAAAGCCCAAAGGGGAGATAGGTAAGTCAGGGAAAGGGCCATAAACAGTGGAGATGAGATGCACAGGGAGGCTTTCTGAGCTGATTTTGGCTTGTAGGCCACTGATTCATAATCACCGCTTTAAATGAGCCCTAAATCATCCCATTCATCTACAATTCATGGTCTTCTGTTGACACTGATAAATGAAACAGGATAATAAAATTGAGATTCATGTTTTAGGATTAAAACCCATATCTAACAAAATATCTTTGATGAAAGTTCATTTCTTCCTCTCCCTCTCTCTTTCACACACACACACACACAAACACACACATACAGTAAGTTATAATTTGGAACAGGAAAAAAAACCAGAAAGAAGAAATGGGTACATCCGTGTTTATAAAGATGAAATCCTAATATTCTGAACAAAAGAAGTCTGAAAAGGATTAAATTTATTCTCGGCTCCTTCTGTGGCTGAAATCTCTGCCTCTCAAACACTGTTTAGCACCAAACTTCTGCAATTACAAACAATTTGGATTTACCCAATACACTAAACTTTTGTCCCAATGATAGGTTGTTCAATAAACCATGGTAGATGGGATCACATATTATTCTGAACACCAAGCCATTATTTATAAGCATCAAGTGCTGGGTTGAACCAAAACAAAATAGGTATAAACTGGAGCATTATGGATTATTCAACTGAGTGTCTATTTTTCCAGAGACGTTATGCTCTCTGAAAAGACATAACGAAGAGCTCAAGCTCAGATACTTCCTTCTTAAATTTACATGTGCAAAGCATGTGCACATCACTTTACAGCTGAATCATTTCAGGAAGCAATGTGAAATATACATAACCATGGAATAATTCATGGAGAAAATGTTTTTGTGGTAACAAGTATTTTTGATTGGAATATAGAAAAGATTATTTGTCTCAAATGATCTTAGACAAAAATAGTACTTTCTGATTTTAAAAGCAGGGTCATTGAACTGTATTATGCACATATCCTTATTAGTTGTCCCTGTTCAAAATCGTCATTTTGTCTTTTGTTGTTGTTGTTGTTAAGATTAATATAGCCACTTCATACCCACAAGACTTTATGATGCCTATTTATCTGGCTCTTATTTAAAAAAAAATCCAAATTCAAGAGGAAGACTGAATAATGTCTCATAGCTATTTATTAACGTATCAAAATGTAACTACCATGTTCAGAAACAGTGCACCTGTAAGCAATAGATGCCAGAGACCAAAAATAAGAGAATGTTTTAGTTTCACTGCCTCATTGGAAATGGACACTAAACAATATGATCCTTCTATGTTCCCTTAAAAAGTTTTTTTTCCCCAACTAGGAGGCTCCACTGCACCCGGAATTGTATACATCTGCATTTGTTTGTCTCTTTCATGCTCAGAGCTACCAGCATTTTTATCAAAGATAAAGTTGTTCATCCTCGTTTTGGAGACAAAGATTTTGACTCACTATTCACAAGTGACCTACAAAATATTATACAGACTCCAGTAATTGACAGATCTCAATATGTAAGTATTGCTTCCCTTACTTTTCAAGTTCCTCACCCCGAGTTTCCCCAGTCATAAAAACTATTAATTTCAGAGTCAATGTCTATTCCATGAGTAGTCCCAAAACTCATTGCTGATCCTTTAAGTGATGCATTTCAGCAGACCCAAAACCAGTAATCATTGTTTTCAATCCATGTACTAAGTATTTCCATGCAAATACATGCCTTTGTTTAAAGTAATTTAGGATCAATAAAATTTAAGGCAGTATCTGAGAATATACATTAATTTAGATTGCTTTCCAATTGAAAACACAGGGATGGAAGTATGCTTAACTAGGGTTGGTGAAAGTAGAAGGTAACCTTTTCTTGATTACATATTACCAGTACATAGATTAGAAATGCCATCTGGCCTGATCTGCTATAGCATTTTTTAACTCTGACTTACATGCTGGAGTATCTCAAGGAATGGTAAGAGTCTTGGGCCCACTTTTGACTGAAACAATAGCAGAAACTTTTCTTTGCTTGTAGCTAATCTGTTCACCTTATACAAAACCTTATACTGGTATTTTTGCTGGCATCACTTTTGGGCAATAGCGTAGAAGACGACCAATTTCATAGTTCTAGAAATGATTATATCCAATACAGGGTGGTTATCAGAATTTATACTGTTTAGAAGCCAGACTATGAGGTCTGCTTTGCTTGATTGGGTTATCATGCTATAAAACATGAAGAAGTTCAGTGTTTGTGTTGGGCTATATAAAAAGCTAGTTCACACTGGCCTTCGGAGGGGTGGGGGGAGAGAGAGAGAGAGAGAGGGAGGGAGGGAGGGAGGGAGAATATTTGCCTTTCAAATATGGGCTATATTCCAAATTTGGGCTGTATTTCTTACTTTTTTTGGCTATTGGGTTAATGGAAATTGATACAACACAATTTAGTTGCTTATTGTTGTACCCCAGTGAGCTATCTCTGACAAGCAACATTGGTACCGAAAGAAATGAGAAATGTTAATGTTATGGTATTAAGACATGCAACATTTAAATATTTGGCAGAAACTGAATGGAGATGTTTTTCCTATTGAATTCTGTTATTGTCACAAATTTTAAATATGTTCAGAAAACAAAAAAGAAAGTTGAAAATATGGTAAGTAACTCTCCTCTTAGTTTTAATGCCTCATTATGCAACATTTAATGTTTTTTGACAATGAAATTAGCATACTATTAGATTTAATTATTTACCCCAATACAGCTGTTGGATTTTATTTGTTTTTGATCAATAGGTGTGGTGCAAGATTGCTGTGGTAATGTTCATTTACTTCTTGGCAACAAATTACTATTGGATCTTGGTCGAAGGTCTCTATCTACACAGCTTAATATTTGTGGCTTTCTTTTCGGAAACCAAGTACCTATGGGGTTTTATCTTAACAGGCTGGGGTAAGATACATTGTTTTTCATTCAAGAATTTGTTTTCTTTAAAACTGAGACAATACTATACTTACTCTAAATTTAATTTATTGGAAAGATATTTATATTACCTCTTAATTATATTATTATATCCAGAAACAAAGGCTGGACTCAATCATTACTGTATTCTAGATCAATGTATTACATCCATCTAGGTAATTTAATTTTTGTACATTCACTCAGAGCAATTGCAGACAATCATATGTCAAGTAAGAAACCTAAATTACTTAGGTCTCATTGACATTAAAATTAAAACTTTCAGTAAATATCCCATTCATCTATGATGTAAGTAAATATCACTTACAGTAAATATCCCATTAAATGTGATGTAAGTTCCTATAGGATTGCATTTTAGACTTTAATATTTGCTTTCATCTCATTTTGAAAATAAGCTTTTACTGGATGTTGGGTTTTGGTGGTCTCTGAGTTTGATTGTTTTCTTGCAGATGTTACATTACCTGATTAGGTTATATCTTTAGTGTACACCAATGATGCCACCTAAGAAAATGTTTGCAAGGAAACAATCAAGCTCAGAGAGTGTGCTTGTCTCATAATTATTTCACAAAAGAACATCATTATCCCTGATGTATTGTATCTAATAATTTTATTAAAGGAAATAATGAATCAAAGTAAGCAATGACTTATATCTCCAGATTCTATCAAGTTTTTTGCCATTATGGTCTGGCCAAATAATGAGAATTCATTTTAACTATGATAAGCTAAGCTCATTTGTTTTTGCTCCATTTGGCAAGATAATACAAAAATCATTACAATTATTAACAGAATAAAGTTTTATCAATTATACTTGCTAATCAAGATTTTGCTATCGCATTTTTCTAACAGAAAGAGAAATAATATAGCTCACCTTCCCATCCTTCCTATAGCTGGCTTAGACCCATGCCCCTCTTCATTCTATTCATTTTTTAGTATAGGACTTGAAGACTAAATTTGGATGCTTGTAAACCTTGGAATGCTGCAAGGAGAAGAAAGTCCAATTTAAAATGTATTTCTTAATTAAAATAAGATGAACTAGTAGATGAAATTAATATGATTACTTAGCATATCTTTATGTTCTCCACTTTCCACATTAAATGTTACAGTTCAGCTGTAATGTTTGGAAAGTACTTTTGTAGGGATGGAATGTGATTGTGTGTCTATCCACTAATAGTAAATTTAAAACACTGATGAATGTATTTAAAAGTGGCATTTGCCCTTCATTATTAGGCTTGGTTTTAAAACATAAGATAAAAGAGCTACAAAAATCAAGAATATACACTGAATATTGCCCATCTAGGAAGGAGACACTTGCAAAACAGGATCATCCAGTATTTTAGAACAAAGGTTCGAAGACTTCTGGCTGATCTGGTCTCAGTTCTTTCCAAGGTTAAGGACTATCTTCTTTGCTTTGGATTTGGAATTTTAGTGTTAATTAGTAAGTAATTACTAAGAAATGGATCATGATCCCCTTTTTAATATAGTTTTTAAATACATTACTTTTTATGAAACAGATTCATAGATACATAGAATCATAGGGCAAGAAGGGACATTGGATGTCTTCTAGTCCAATCCCCTGCCCAAGGCAGGAGACCTTTACTATCCGCACAAATGATTGTCCAGTCTTTTCTTAAAAACCTCCACTGAAGAACTAACTACAATTCTGGAAGGCAAGCTGTTCATTGACTAATTATTCTCACTGTCAGGAAATTTCTCCTTAGTTCCAGATTGGGTCTGTCTGTAATGAGCTTCTACCATTTGTACTCCAAGGTTGTGAAGGAGCTGGCAGATACGTTCGCAGAACCACTGAACAAAATCTTTCAAAGCTCTTAGAGTACAGGAGAACTGCCAGAGGATTAGAAAAGAGCTGATGTGGTTCCAATTTTCAAAAAAGGGAAAAAGTGGAACCAGGAAGCTACAAACCAATCAGTGTGACATCAATACCTTGGAAAATCATAGAAAAGATAATGAAGCAGCAGATTTGTGAGGATCTAGGAATGAACAGGGTGATTACTAGAAGCCAGCATGGGTTTGTTAAAAACAGATTGTGCCAAACAAACCTTATTGTTCTCTTTGATAAAGTAATTAAATTAGTAGATCAGGGAATTCCATTCTCAAGAATTTTTTTTCATCGAAAGCCTTATGAATGTAATGGATATTTTTGCTAAATCACTCTCCTTAAAGACCTGCTAAGTGTTATGCCACTTTAAATGTTTGTATAAGACAGTGCTACTTGGTATTCTGTATGAATAGAAAGCTTTTTGATTCAGTAAAAGTCCAATTTCATTAACTGGATACGGCCCTGAATGTATATGTCATTATTTTCTGTTGATTTTCATTTTGTGTGTTACATACTGTATTTCTTTGATATGCTTATGTTTTCTCTGGTATAATTTAATTTTAGCACTTTCTATGGATTATTATTAAATTATTAGATTTTTTTCCATTCTGTAAATAAAACACACATTTTTAATTATCTAAAGAAATATCTATATATAAATTAATTTGCTACCAGACATGAATTCTTATTTCCAGCAAAAAAAAAATTATACATCAAACTCGAGACGCCTTGGATCAGATCACTCATGTCATAGGGATTTTGAAGGCTGAGATAAGAGCTAAAAGTTCCCAAGTCAGAGATAGCTGTAATGTAAACATACAACTGCTTGGGTTCAAGGCATGATAAATTTCTGATAATTGGAAGATGGATTTTATTCAGTTTAATTTGGATAGTATAAATTATCCAATAATTATTGCTTACTAAATCCAACCTAAATCAGTATTGCAAAACATAGGTATTTTTCTTAACACCATGGTTTTGCATGTGGGACCCAGACACATTCAAAAATTGTTATTAACCTGTATTTTTAATATGACAAGAAACATTAAATTCATACTGGAACATGACTGTATTTAATTTAGATTGTTTTCATGTTAATTCATTTTCAGTATAAATTAAATCACATTTGGGTTTGTCTTGGTCCACCAGCTACTTGTTATATTATACCCTCAAAGTCAGGTGGAACCCCCCCATGCCAGAAAAAAATTTCTGAACATCTGACCCTAGAGTTGTTTCTCTGAAGGGGGAGTTGATCTGGAGTTCATTTATTATTTTAAGGTGCTACTTCTTACAAAAGGATGTGTTGTAGTTGCTCTCTATACTGAGCGACAGTCAGTCGTTTTTCCTGTACAGATTTAATTGGAAGTGACTAACATTGCAACTCCTCCTCTCTATCTTGTGGATAATAAATATCTGTGCTCAGAATGTTAACCTCTTGCAAATGCTGAGTGTGAGAAGCACCCAGGGCTATGTGATTGCTTTGAATTGTGACCTCTTGGAAGTTCTACTCCATTGAGCAGAAGGCACTGTGTGTGGCCTGCTCTATGCAAATTCTTCCGTTCCTTTCCTTTTCCCAAGAAAAGGGGATATTCTATTTTTATTTCATTTCTCAAGAGAAATCTAACAGTAAGCAATTCATTTTTCATATTTATAGGTTTCCCAGCTGTCTTTGTAGCAACCTGGGCAGCAGTCAGGGCAGCAATGGCAGATGCAAGGTAAGTGGACATAAAGCAGAGATTTCCTTAATTTTTTTTTTCAGTGCAAGGACAATAGGAGAAGGAGAGAGAGACAATTGTTGTGAGAGTGAATGTACACAAAAATAAAAGGCTATTGGGGGAAAAATTGCGGTGCGTATTTCTGGAAAGCATTGAGATATTACAAACTGAGAAAAGTGCTTTTCTAGCCTTTCTTCTTTTTACCACGAGTCTTCATCGAGAGCTACCTTTTACTGGAAGTACCGTAGTGCATTAAATGTTGCACCAGCCAAAGAGATTTTGATCTCTGCTATGCATGCATGCATGCACACACAAGTAGTTTTTCACAGCAATGAATTAATTAACTACCCTGCTGCAAAATACATTTCATTTTACTAAAGACTCCTTCAATCCTTGTGCCTTATGAGTTAGACTTTTTGTATCCTCTCTGATACTGAAAGTCATCATAATAGAATATATGAATACTGTATTTCAGAATTAGGTGATGCTCTTAGTGAGGGTAATAGTTGTCAGGAAATATCTTTTTTAAAATCCAAGATGATTTTTTCCAAGGAAGCTAGTAAATTGGAACAACAACCAAGATAGATAGATAGATAG